>JAASFJ010001295.1:0-10323 GCA_023333755.1 Globisporangium uncinulatum
CGTAGTTACTTGAAAATTGTATCGACAAAACCGGACAACTATTCTGTTACACGTTCGAGAGTGGTATGTGACAACTTTTCTGTTACAGAGGTAGTATGTCTGTCAAATTTCTGACTGCGATAGATTCGACCTGCATAATATCTGTTTACAAATGAGGATTACATGTGTATGTACCAGTCTGTTCCACAATATGTGACCCCTTTCAACAAAAATCAATGCCATTTAACCGATAAGTTGTTTGGCAGCGAAAGAAGGTATGTTTGTGCTCGTCTCAGTATGCTCTTTCGAATGAAGGGTCTTTCTCGCGCTACATCGTCTATTCCGGCGTAATCCATGAAAAACAGCAATTCAAATGCACAAAAAATAAACATTTTTCAGAAAGGCGCACTACACAGGATTTTGTTTGATCATGACGACTTGTCTGATGACATCACATCATCACCTTTAATATAGTCAAGATAGATTGGGGCCACATAATTTGGAACAGACTTCAGAGTGGCATCGATCACATATTCTGGAACAGACTGGAGCAACAACATGTTTCGAGGATTCGAAGTTCACTTTTGATCCGATTCTGGTCAACCTATCATCCACCTCTGATAAGTCGTTATCAGCTGCTGATTCGCTTTCAAGAGGAAACATATATCTCGAAATGAAACAAAGGAATCGAAGACGCACATGTGCGATGGACCCAGAGCGCGCGCGCCTCCGTTTGTGTTCCTATCAGCATGAGGACGCCGCCGTCGCGTGCAGATACCACTGTCGCTTCGTATCGTCGCCCCGGTCAACATCATCTGATGCGAGCTGTGTTTGTGTTGGGTGCGTTGTGGCGTGCTGCAGGTTGTTGCCGACCATCGAGCGGTGACGACGAAAGACTGCGAGCTCGATAAAGGCGATAAGAAGGCAAAAGTTCGCTTGCAGCCCGACGGCTACCGACTACTTGTCAGCTGGGTGGAGATCCAGCGAACATGGACATGATCTTTGGTGCAAGAAAGACAAAAGTGGGTGGGAAACCAAAGGTAACAAAGCTCGGCGGGTTCAAGCGGATGGCAGAAAATCTGAACAAGCACACAACCACTACCAACATGCAGCACCTCGATGCACACAAAATGCAACAGCGCTGGGACTGATACTTGAAGAAGTTTAAAGAAACCTACAAGATGAGCGTCTCAGAGACTGGGATGGGGCTGAGAAGCGATGAACTCGGAAATGGAATGTCGATTCAAGAGAAGCTGGAGCAGCAGTGCCCACCCTTCGTCCGTATGAAGGATCTCTTTGGCGAGAAAGCTAACATCACTCTGGCAGCTCTCCTGCAGCTAGGGACTTTGGCAGATGGTCAAGTTGACGAACTTGACAGCATCGAGACTGGAGAACCCGCTGTCTACGACGCAGACGACACTGCTCAGAGCCGCCCTCAACTCTCCTCTCGTCACGAAGTCGACAACTATGGCAGTGACGGTGAGGGATCGGATATGGGCTGGTCTCTGCCGTTGTCGCCGCTGCCGTCTGTGGGCACCAACACTTTTAGCGACCCTTATCACACCGATACAAGCGAGCCTAGCGTCAACATGAACCAGTTATGCACACCTGCGGTTCAACACGTCGGCGCAGGTGATGGGAATACTACGCAGTCTGCTCCCAAGTCGCGCTCACCAGGGACCAATCGGCAGGTGCAACTGTCAAGCTGTTTAGCGATCCCAGAGCCAACTGCGCCGTGTTGTGTGTTAGGGGGGAATAAAGCTGCGAAGCCTGCTCGCCCAAATACAGTGGCCACGTCAAGTGCGAAGACAGGCGCGGGTCAAGCTGAGTCGAGCAGGCGTTGAAGCAGAGAGGTTGAGAGCAGTGATAAAAGCTCACCAGTGCAGAAGCAAGCAAAACACCGACGTCTGTCGGCGCAAGACTCATGGTTATCGCTGTCACTTGCGTCCGTCGAAAGTTCCGAGGCTCGCACCGCTCTTTCAAAGCGAAAAGTGGAAGCTGATGAGCGCCGGTGGGAACAACAACACGCACGAGATCTCCAACGCCAGCGACTCGAACGCAAAGATCGTATTGCGGCACACGAAGCCGAACTGTTTGATCGAAGAGCAACACGAGCGGAGGAGCGCGAAGAGACACGGTGACGTCATCGACAGGACGTCTTTCTCGAGCTCGTTCGTCAGCAAAGACGACAGACGAAATCGCAGAGTTCGTGAAGATGATTGACTAGTCTAGCATGCATGGATTCGAGTACTACTCTTCTTCACCTCTACGTTGCCACAGTATACCGCCAGGAGCCTTTCCTTTTGCGAGAACCTTGCACTTGAGGTCGCGGCGAAAGATGTAAGAGTTGTCGTTATCTGATGAAGAGTCTGAGGCGACGACTTCATCATCGGCCCCGCTTCAGTCGTCCCCATGAACTATGAGCATGTTGTGAAGCATGACACAACCTTGGATCCAGCGCAGCGCTCGCTCCATGTCTGCCTTCACTTTGATCTGCGCGCGAAGCTCTCTCAGAGACCCCAGCGGCCTTTCAGCACGCCAATTGTGTGTTCATTCACCACCCGTACGTGCCCCACACAGGTGTTGAAATCCTCTCTGGCTTTGCCCTTCATGTTTGAATTGTAGCTTGGCACGAGAGTGTCGTCTTTGAGGTCAGTGGGGTACGCTGAGTCTACAAGTAGGTACTCGCCCGAAGCGAAGAAGCTGACTTTCCCGACGTCGCTCGCGAGATTGATCGCTGTATATACCGTACTTTCAGTGCACGAGCCTGGCCAGCCATAATAGAACGCCGTGATCCTCCTTCGGTCGTCGCAAACCACTTGCGAGTTGACGATGGAGCGGTGCTTTCTGTCAAAGAAGCTGCGGTCGTCTTCTCCGGGACGCTGACTGAGCGGGATGGTCGTGCCGTCAATGAAGCCAACACACCCCTTGAATCCGAACCGCGCGAGGCGTGAACACATCTGCCTACGCTTCAACTGTGGCGGTCACCGAACGAACTTTAGTGCGACAGCTCCAAGAGCGAGAAGAACACAATCGGTGAACAGGTCACACGTGCCCTTGCCGATTCCCCACAAGTTCATCGGGCGCCCTGCGAAGGACCCGGTGCCATACGTGTCAAGTCTGTCGAGCGCTACAGCGAGCTACTGCCAAACAGGGGCTTGTTTGTTGGCTGCGTGGTTCTGAAAGGCGTTGTGACCGACGATCTCGTGCAGAATGTATTGTAACGCGTCTTTCGAGACGTGCGCCATCTGCTTGAACTCTATGTCAGGGAGCTGGAGAAAGACGTTGGTCCTGAACTCCACGCTTGTCGGCACTCGAGTGCGGGCTTAAGAATGACGTGACCCCGAGATGACTTGATGCATTTAGAGCAGCTCATCGATGTAATGGGGCATTCGGTCCCGTTATTGTAGGCAAGTTACTTTAGGTAGGTTACTTCAGGTCCAGGTACTTTAGGCGTACCACGCAGTTAGGTACGATTGAAGTTGCAGTTAGGACCGTGTGAAGTCACATTAGTGACACACGCTGCGTGTCAGCCGCTCATTAGCTGAGATGATATTCGCAGTACCATTTCAGCCAATCACAGAACTGCGCTGTATTTTTGTCGTTCCGGCATTTCGCCGGAGCGCCATAACAAAACAGAGTTGAATTAGCCCCCTTTCCCACAAGCTTTCTCCTTCGCTCGGGCTAATCACTTAACCCGTTACAATCGACCTCTCCTTCATCCTCCGAGTCGGCGTCCGAGTGCAGTGGGATAGCTACTGCGAGCGCGCCTTCGATCGTGGTGAGCAGGAGCTGGCGTTCACTTGTCTTGGGCATTTGAGCGAGTGTGCGGGTGTCAAAGAGTCTGCCGCACTCTAACAGGCGCCAGATCGCAACTGACAATGTGAATAAATTGAGGACAAGGTTTGGAACAGCTGAAAGAATTGCTCTATGTCTGCTTATAATTTGAGGCCGTTTTTGCTGATGTTATTCAGTCAGATTAAACAGGTTTGAACAGGTTTGACACCCCCAACTGTACCGGTAAGTTTTAACCAAAAAGGAGGATAGAATTGAGCTATTTGATGCCCAACTTTCTGTATTTGATTTACGTAACGCTTTTTATGAGCAAAGCGTTGTGATTTTGGTTGTAATTTTGCGCGACCATACCTTTTCAGTGAATTCGTTGACTGAGGTCCAACAGTACGTGACGACTGATGGGCCGCCAACCTGGTCACCGCCAACGCGGCGCTGGCACCGTGACGGTGTCAAAGGGCGAGGTGCGTGTGTGTCTTCGTGTGGTTGTGCTTCCCACACCCGTCAACAACTAAGCTGACCACCGCTCTGTTCTCCACCCAGACTGAGCGGCAAGGCGTGCTCTGCAAAGAGTGGCAGCGCACACCAGTGCAGCTGCTCCACGAGTTCTGCCAGTCGAAGAAGCGACGGAGCGCGCACTTCCCGCGCGTACGGGCGCCGGAAGGCCGCGTGCGCGTCCGCTGCGTGCTGCCAGACGACAAGAACACGGCGAAAGACCTCACGTTCTGCCCAGCGCAGGACTTTGCGACGCTCGACGAGGCTAAGCACTGCGCGGCTCTGCTCGCGCTGCACCACGTCGAGCCGCTCCGGCCGTTCGAGCGCAAGCTGCCCGACCCGTACCGCGAGCTCTGGCTGGCGCTTGCCACGAATAGCACCGGAGCTGCTGCAGGAGCGACCACCAGTAAGAACCAGGGCAAGAAGAGCGACGCTCCTGCTACGGTTGCTACGGTTGCTGCACCGGCTACAAATGCCGCACCGACAGCAGACGACAGCGAGAGCACGCTCGACATGTGGGGCGACACGCCAGACGAGCCGTCAGCGGCCGACGCCAGCCAGTCGACGAAGAAGACGCCGTTCCCAGCGACGCTCTCGGCCGACCGCGCGTTCGCGTCCCACGCCGAGTTTGAGAAAGCGCGGCTCGAGCGCGTCCAAGCACGCAACAAGAAGCAGCGACAGCGTGAGAACCGCGAGCGCGCGAACCTCCACAAGCCCGTGTTTATGAGCGCTGCGTGTCGCGAGCGGATCGAGCACGTGTTGCGCTCTCTCGGCGCACTCGCAGCCACTGGAGCCACTGGCGCAAGTGGTGGTGAGGACGCACTGGACGTGACGACACATGACGACGCATTTTACGACCAAGTGGCGCGGCAGCTACGCAAGGTCGGCTTTAGCTCCACACAGGTCCAGAGTGCTCTCCACGCGTGCAAGCAGGACGCAAACCTGTCAGCTAACGACAACACCGACGCATTCACGGCGCTGGTGCTCGACTGGCTCTGCCTGAACGTGCCGGAAGGAGACCTCCCCAAGGGCTTCAACCCCGAAGGCACGCAGCTCGACGTGGTGCGCTCTGGGAGCAGCACGAGTGCGTCATCGACAGGTGTGTCGCCAGTACTGGTCCAGCGGCTGATGAAGTACGGCTACGACCGCCAGGACGCTGTCGCAGTCACGAACGAGTACCTTCGTCACCATCCAGACGACGCTGGGAACGAAGCGCCGTCGCCAGAGCTGCTGCTCGCGCTCTTGCGGGCTCTCCACCCACACAAACTGAAACACTTTGACATCGAGAAGCCAGTGGTAGAGGCAGACGAGCTGCTCGTGAGCGCAGACGAGATTGCCGCCCAGCGCCAGGACGAGATCCTAGCGCTTGAAGCGATCTACGACGACAAATTCACGGTGCAGACACTGAGCGACGACGCGTGCACGCAGCGACTCGTCCTGGCGATCGCAGACGACGTGCAGCTCGAGGTCTTCCTGTCGAGCACGTCGCAATATCCGTTCGAGCTCCCAGTGCTTGGTCTCTCGTCCGCGAACCCGTCACTCCGGCCGTTCCTCCTGCTCGCGTCCGGCAGTGCGCTCAAGAGCTGTGCGGCTTCGCTCGGAGAGCCCATGATCTACGACATTTGCGTCGCAGTCGACACGATCCTGAGCGAGTGCGCTGGAAAGAAGCAGACGCCAAAGATCGTGGTCTTGCCGCACGAGCCAGCGACACCGAGGCCGCTTCCACCAGCGCCAGCAGTGGCTCGGAGTGCTCTTCCGTCCAAGCTGGAGAAGACCCAGGCAAAGAAGCCGTTCAAGCAGCGCAGTGCGAGCCGTCACGCCGAGAAGAAAGTGGATCCAGCGGCCGTGAAGCGCCTAAGCGACCAGCTGCTCGAGCGTCGACGCGAGAAAGAGCGCAGCAACGCGTTCCAACAGATGCAACGGGCGCGTGCGAAGCTCCCAGCAGCGGCAGAGACCGCGAGTGTGATTCAGCACCTCCAGCAGAGCCAAGTGCTGCTCGTGTGTGGACAGACAGGGTGCGGCAAGACGACGCAAGTCCCGCAGTTCATCCTGGATGACTACATTGCAACCGGCCGCGGTGGCGAGTGCAACATTATCTGCACACAGCCGCGTCGAATCGCAGCGATTGGCGTCGCGACGCGGGTGGCGCAGGAGCGGTGCGAGGACGTGGCGGACGTGGTCGGGTACCAGATCCGCATGGAAGCCAAGAAGTCGGCGAACACGCGGCTGCTGTTCTGCACGACAGGCGTGCTGCTCCGTCGGCTCTTGTCGGACCGGTCGCTGTCGGGGGTACGCGAACTTTTGAGAGGGCCTTGTACTTGGTTGCGATGTGGGTCGTCTGCGTCCATCCTCTGACTGCGTGGATCCCTCCGCTCTCTCCCGCTGCGTTCGCAGGTCTCGCACATCATTGTCGACGAAGTCCACGAGCGCAACATCGACACGGACTTTCTGCTCTCGATCCTGCGCGACTTGCTCCCGACGCGCCCAGACTTGCGGCTCATTCTCATGAGCGCGACGATGAACTCGGACCTCTTTGTCAACTACTTCTCGTACGTCTCCTCTTGCTATCTCTCTCTGTCCATGTCCGTCATTGCTGACTCGGTGGGTGTGGGTATTTATGTGGGGCTCGTTCGGTTACTTCCTTCGCTCGTTCAGCTCCGTGTCGAAGTCACCGTGTCCAGTACTCGACATCCCAGGCTTCACATACCCAGTACAGGTCAACTACCTCGACGACATCCTCGCAATGACAGCGTACGACGTGCCAAGGAAGCTCCTGGTCGACAGGAAGACGAAGAAAGCGGCAGCAGAAAGCGAGGACGCTCTCTCTGAACAGACGAAGCGCCTCTATGAGCTGTCACCGCAGGAGCTCGCAGAGCGCGTCGACGACGCACGCATCGACTACGACTTGGTAGCCCACCTCGTGACGCACTTGGTGGCGACAGACAAGACGGCGGGCGGCTCGATCTTGGTCTTTTTGCCGGGCACAGCAGAGATCAAGCGACTGATTGAGATGCTGACGCACACGAGCGCACTCGCGGGCCGGATCCTAGCGCTGCCGCTGCACGGCTCGCTCTCTGGCGCTGACCAGGCGCTCGTGTTCCGCCCAGCACCGACAGGTAAGACGAAGATCATTGTGAGCACGAACATTGCCGAGACGTCGATCACGATCGACGACATCACAGTCGTCGTCGACTGTGGGAGAGTGAAGGAGATGATGTACGACAGCCGGCAGCGGCGGTCACAGCTCCTCGACTGCTGGGCCGCCCAAGCTGCGTGCGACCAGCGCAAAGGCCGGGCCGGCCGTGTGCGGGCTGGGACCTGCTACCGGGTCTTCTCGCGCCAGCGCTTTGCAACGCTGGCTGCGCAGCTCTCGGCCGAGATCCACCGCGTCTCACTCGAGCAGCTCTGTCTCCAGATCAAGAAGCTCGGGCTCGGGTCGATCAAAGCATTCCTTGCCAAGGCGATTGAGCCGCCACGACAAGAAGCGATCGACTCGGCGATGCGGGAGCTCGTCGAGATCGCTGCGTTCAAGCTGATTAGCGCGAACGACGAACGGAAGCAGCACCGCGTCGCGAACGAGGCTGACGACGAAGAAGTAAAGCTGACGCCGCTCGGGAGCCACTTGGCAATGCTGCCGCTGGACGCGCGCATTGGCAAGTTCCTCGTCTTTGGCTCAATCCTTCGCTGCATCGAGCCTGTCGCGATCATCGCGGCGTGCATTTCGAGCAAGAACCCGTTCGTGATGAGCATGGCGGACCCCGAGCTGCGGGCAAAGCAAGACGCGCTCAAAAAGGAGCTGACCCACAACTGGAAGAGCGACCACTTGCTGCTCTGGCAAGTCGTCGAGCGGTACCGTCCGCTCAAGGGACAGAAACTGCGTCGGAGCTTCTGCAAAGACGCTGGTCTGTCGTTCGACACGCTCGAGAGCATCCTCGAGCTCAAGACGCAGTACTTGCAGCAGCTGAGCGACATTGGGTTCTACGACGCACGCAGTGCTGAGAGCTTGAACGCGAACGCGCACGTACCACGCATCGTCAAAGCCGCGCTCTGTGCAGGTCTCTACAGCAACGTGGCGCAGGTCGTGTACCCTGAGCAAAAGTACTTCCAGGCAGCGCACGGAGTGGTCACAGAAGACCACGACGCGAAGAAGATCCGGTACTTTATCCGGTCGCCAGTGGCCGAGAGCGAGCCATCGCAGCCGTCGTCGTCGTCGTTTGTCCCTCGCGAGCGTGTGTTTCTGCACCCGTCGTCGTGTAACTTTGTCCAAACGCAGTACGACTCGCCGTGGTTGCTGTACACGGAGATTGTCCAGACGTCCAAGCTCTTTGTGCGCGAGAGTACGATGGTGAACCCGTACGCACTCCTGCTCTTTGGCGGCAAGCTCGAAGTCGTGCACGAGAAGAATCTGCTGCGGTTGGACCAGTGGATCCACTTTAGCGCCGTCGCACGCATTGGCGTGCTCATCAAGGCGATCCGGAAGCACTTGGACCAGCTCCTCATCGACAAGATTGCGGACCCAGCGCTTGACATTGCGCAGAGCGAACTCGTGTCGGCAATCAGCCATCTGCTCACGACGGAGGGCATGTAAGAGGATTGAGGCGTTTACTAAGTACGGTACTGTGGCGTGACGCTGCTGACCAGTGCAGTTAAGTACAAAGTGGTCTGATTTCGGTTAAATAGGAGGCTTGGGGGTGGTTGTGTGCTTGTCTGCATCCAGAGCCAAAGTACGCGACTGTGTGGGAAGACCCACACTGTCCACGGCATTGGTCCGAAATCCGAGGAGGTGGGGCAGCTGGGAGAAGCTGCAGAGTGGAATCATCGCTTGGGTGTCGGTCGGTATGAGCTGCTGTCTTCAACCCACAGCACAGGCGGCATGGCAGTTGGCTTGGGGTGGCGGTTCAGCTCTCTGCTCGACAGTGAGGAGCATATGCGTGGGCACTTGCTTTCTGGAGCGAGCGACAGCTGGTGAAAGGCACTTGAAGCGACTGAGTGAGTGGCGGAGTGAGCTGTCCGTCGCGTTCTCAGTCCTCAGTCCTCAGTCCTCGTAGTACAGGTACTCGCGGCACACGGGGCACTTGGCGTCCCGGTTCTTCCACTCGAGCAGGCAGCTCATGTGGAAGTTCGTGCGGTTCATGCCGCAGCTGCACAGCGTGCGCACTTTCGGGTCCAGCTGCCCAGCAACCAGACGTCCAGCCACACAAGCGTGAGTCTCTCTCTCTTACGCAGCCAAGTTCCACGAGTTCCCGAATGACGCACTGCTGAGAACGTGTCCAGACACATGACGCACTCGAGATCCGTCTCGCCATCGTACACCTGCGGCAGTCCCAACCCACATGAGCGTCCCTCTCTTTCGCAGCTTCATCCATTGAACCGATTCAGTCGGTCTGCTGCCACACGTACCACGCCAGTGACCTCCTGGTACGAGCGCAGCACGTCCAAATTCTTCTCGACAGAAAGCGCAGCACCGGTATGGAGCCCCAGCAGACGCGATGTTGTACGGCTGCCAGTCTCCTCTGCTAAGCTGGGCTCGTTTGTACTGTCACGCTTCGCAGAGGCGCGGCCGCCGAGCAGCTCGTCCAGCTCGCGGGAGCTGTTGGTGGCGTCGTCGTCGATGAGGATGTCGAGCTCGTCGCCGTCATCGCTGTCTTGCTCGGCCGCATGCATGTCCAGCTGCGAGGTGTCGTCTGACACGCGTCGAGGCCGCTTGCGCCGCGGCTGCAGACAGGCGCACGCCTGCGTCGCCAGCGAGCGGAGCGCGAGCAACATGGGGACGTCTGACTTGTGTGCCTTGAAGGGCGGTACTTGATCTGATAGCATATAATACTCAAGTCAAACTTCTGCCTTCAAGACGCGAACTCAGCGCATGCGAACTCACATGGAATTTGTATGCGTCGTTCGGTTACATGTACAGTCCTGGGACAGTGCGATGAGGACACCCACAAATATGAGAATTGTTTTTCAATTTTCACCCAATTGTGACGAAAGTGTGTTCAAACGATTCAGCTCGCAAAACTGATCTGGACAGTGCTTTTTCTGAGCTCAAACGTATTCTCCATC
>JAASFJ010001296.1:0-10321 GCA_023333755.1 Globisporangium uncinulatum
CCCCCCCCCCCTCTCTTCTCGATTCCTGGGGTTCGAGAACCATTCGGTTCTTGACATGGTGACTATCCAGTGGTGCTACCACGCCGTCGAGACGCCGACTGAGAGCGGGTACTACGTGATTCACAACGTCTACGGGCGACAACTCCACAAGGCAGACTTCTTCGCTCAGCTAGCGGCGATTCAGTTATCCGACGACTTCCACCACCTTGTGTTGAAAGATTTCAACATCGTTCTTGACCTATGACTCGACTCGGTAGCAGAGGAGGCGAGGGACGTAAGAGCGCCGATACAGGCGTCGTGGTGGCTACCGTAGCTCCCAGTCGTCGCCCATGGAGAGCGCACCACCCGACAGGGAGGGTGTATAGTTGTTCGCTGCAGAGGCGCAATCGCTTGAAGTGCATCCTCATCGACAAGCCGACTATCACAAACCACTTCTCCAGTGCCGAGTATTTCGCGCACCACCATGCGGGCGATCGCCTGATACACCGAGTCTTGCTTGACCAGTTATTACGAATCCAAACTAGGCCAAGCTTCTAGAGATGCCCGATCGCTTTGTTGGTATAATCGAAGATGGCGGGCTCCATCTCAAGCGAGGATGTACAGCTTCCTGCCACCCTGACGCACGCCCCTAACCCGGGCTGGTGCAGGACGCACGGAAGGGCTAGTGCCGCGACTTCCTGGAACAGCTCGACGCTGCCATTTGCCGTGACGCCGTCGCGGAATTTCGCAAAGCGGCTGCGCTTCTGGGGCAAGCAAACGCTGACTAGCTCGGTAATCCTGATAAATTTGCTTGGGTTCTGTTGGCACGCACCCGTGTGGTACTTCACATCCTGGGGTCGCAGGCAGGTCAGCTCCGACAAGACCAGAGTTCGACAATCACCTTTCCGAGACGGAGGCGTCGACAAAGGTGCTTCTTTCGTCTCCCTCGCACGAGCGGCAGTAAGATTCGTATTGGTCATACGCGACTGGCGGGTGGTGGGGAATCGGAGGCCCGAAAGTCGTAGCGGCGGCCATTTGGGGTATATGGGGTTCGTGTTTGGCGACTCCCGTTACACGAGCACCCGGACCCCGATCTCGAAGCGCAAGAACACCTTCTGGGTGCGATTGGCAACGGCTGGTGGACGAGGATACCAATGCTCTTGTCTTCGATGTCACGGCCGGGGAGCTATCGTTTGTTAAACGGGGACTCAGAGAGACGTCTGCGCCGGGTCCCGACGGCCTCTCCAGAACCGACTACAACGTGGCATCGGAGTTGTTCGGTGATACTGATTTGACGAACACGATAGCGACGCCACCAGTGTCGGTGTCATGGATGATATCGACGTAGCCCAAAAATCCCAGTTCTTGCTCGATGATGTCAGACGCAAAGATGTGATCGTCTTCAAGCTCGGTTCGCTCAGACAGAAATGAAATTTCCGGCCACTCGTCATGTTGCCCGAAGTGGCAGCGCGGTTCGCCAACAACTTCCGACGGTCGTGATGACGAACAGCGTCATCGAGTGCGTTTCCCCCAAACGAAAAAGATGACTCTGTCGACGGCAGGAGTCGTCTGTAGTGATGGCGAATTACGCCAGAGACCACATCAGCGTTGGTCGCTACATTGCGTGTCGACACGGCTGGCGCTGTCAAGCACGCCGTACTAAACACGATTAAAGGTGAGATCGAGCAATCCCCGTGAAGCGCGCTTGCGCCTTTGCCAAACATAGTGGAGCTAATTTGGGTTGAAGAAGCCCCGCTCCAGTGCTTTCATCGCGAATGAAATGCGGCGAGACCACCGAGATTGTGGTTATCCAACCGTCGTTTACACGAGCAGAGTTGAACTCGCCGACAGTGAAGAATACGCCCGTCATTGAGGAGCCTCAACCTCGCATCAAGGCGCGCGAGGGGTCTGAGATCCTCAAGAAGAAGAATGACCCGTTCGACCCGCTGATCAAGGAGGTTGAAGCAAATTCATTCAACCCCGAACATCCGGGTGGTTTACGGCCTTGGCGTCCGTAGCGGGGTCGATCTGACGCCAGACGAAGAATTGCGTCTCTCACGAATGGGCACTGCCGCAACAGCAAGTCGACCTTATCGATACCTTCTTCGCAGTAAAGCATGACGCAGGCTTGGTACGCGAGTCCAAGTCGCCGCGTTCGTCTCTCACGTTTTGCGTGCGAAAGCCAAATGGCAACTAGCGGACCGTCCACGCTTTCAACAAGATCAGCGGAGCGACGATCCCTGATCAAACGCCGATTCCGCGGAAAGACGTGATCCACCGCAACACGGATGAAGGCACGATCTTCAGTAGCTAACAGATCAAAGTTCAACGTCAAGGTGAGCATCGAACACCTCCGACAAGTATTGAACTGCATGCGCAACAACTATCTCTTCGCGAACTTGAAAAAGTGTGTCTTCAGTGCCGAAGAGATCCCGTTACACGGGTGCTTCGTCGGCAAGGACGGTGTTCGTCAAGACCCTGTGAAGGTCAAGCTAATTGCTTGTCAACTGGCCGCGCCCGGCAAGCCCCAAAGATCTACGCAAGTGGTTGGGACTGGCGAACTACCTTCACCGGTACAGCACGAACTACGCTGAAATGGCGCTTCCGCTTTCGGACCTGCAGAAGAAAGATGCTGAGTGAGCGTGGTCGCCCGAGCGCGAGGACACATCCACCAGTTTGAAGCAGAGTCCGCTTGTGGCCCCGGTATTGACACTACCAGATGACGATAAGCTGTTCAGCGTCGTGTGCAAGGCATCGGAATTTGCCAACACTGGTGCACTTTTGCAGAACGACCACGATGGCAATGGACGTGAGGTGTCGTTCAGTCTTGGTAGCTCAAGGCGGCCGAGACTGACTACCAAGTTCACGGCAAGGAGCTCCTCGCGATGAAGTTCGCGCTGGTGAAGTTCCGCGTTCTTCTGCTCGGCCCACGCCGATTCGTCGTTTACACTGACCATGCGTCATTTGGTACTGAAGTGCAGTCACCGCACCTATTGGAACACATGGCAAAGTGGCGGTCGTTCTTTGCCAAGTACACCTTCGACTTGGAGTACAAGTCAGGCAAGCACAGCGTGCTTGCTGACCCTTTCTTGACACCCGGACTACGAGCTGGCTCATATTTCTGTGTTAATGTCGGTGATGTACGATCATACCCAAGAATAATATGCAGATGGCGAGCAGTGCTCGTAGCTGATTGCGGCGCTGTAGGAGGTGGAGCCGGATGGGGCAAAGTCCCTCTCACCGGGGTTGCGCGCACAGCTGCACCACTGCATGCTTCGCGATGGGTTGCTGCGGTTCGCAGTCGTCGATGGCGAGGAACCACGCGTGGTCGTACCTGTGAATGAGATGTTGCGGTACAAGATCTCGTTCAAAGCGCCGGTCACCCCGATCTCGGGTCATCTCGGCCGCGAGAGAACGTATTCGTCCATTTGCGCTGGCTCCTGGTGACCCTGTGTAATATAGCGGCCCCGGAGAAGCAGCCATCTGGCGTACTGGGTGTATGTTCGCATCGTCGGGCCAGCTCGTTTCTCTTGCGGGTCCACTCCGGTCAAGACAGCCGAGTCGTCCAACCAGATCTTTTTCCTCACACTGGTCCCCAACCCGGAAGTCAGCAAAAGACTCCCCGGAAGCCAACGCCACGTTTTGCTGCCAGCGACCAGACGACAGTGGGACCGGGCGGCCCGTGGCTGACGACTATGCTTTGAAGCCAACGGCTGGAGAAGCCCAGCCGGCGTGTGTCAAGCCCGATGTCCTGCACCCAGACCCGAGTGCTCCCTGAGTGGCATCAGCACGACACAAGTCTGCTCAAGATGTTCATCCAGTTGCGATCCGCCCAAGTCAACCTCCAAGAAGTGTGAAGCCACGCCAGCGATCCTACGGTACGATCCGTACTGTAAGTGACGCGAGTCATCCGAGTGACCGCCATTGATTGTTGTGATTATTCTAGGAGTGATTAAGTTAGGATTGATTACCATTTTAAGAAGCAGGAAGAAGACAAACTTAGAAGAGTGGTCACGGTACCCATTTTGGGGTCTGACCAAAGTGCGGCTATGGGCGTACTTAACAGAGCTGTTACGGTACTTCCCCAAAATGGAGTCTGGCTAGCAGGTAATTCAATAGCGATTTTCCCCTCAACAACCGAAGCCTCTCCGACACTTTCTCCAGGCGGAAGAAAGGAGCCCAGCCCCGTACGGCACGTTGGTTTGTGTACCAGGCGTATTAGTGCCTGGGTAGGGTGTGCCCAAGCGCGAAAGTGGAAGTCCATGAATAAGCCTGACTGAATGGGTAAGGAGAAGTCCGACTCCGATCCTTGATGTTGGGTGCAAAGAGTGTGAGTGAAAGGAAACCGAAAGCCAGGTGTGAAGGCACTTCCTGGGTATACGAGGCGCGTGTACCCCTTCATATTAAGAGAGAGTATATATAGAGTCCGGGTGCGAAGGCGTGAGGCCTACTTCGACCCAGGTTTGAACGAGTGAACGTCTTCTTGTATTGCTTGACCGAGTGCCGAGTCCGGGTTGGATAGTGCTCCCATGCAAATCTCCTGGCTTTGAAAGGACTATGTAAAGGGAACACAACTGTGAAGGACTGACCTTGTGAAAGAGAGAAGAGTCTGCACATACACGTTGACTGCCAGGCTACCCAAGTGTGAGTCTGACTGCTGGTGTGAACCCATTCCCGGAAGGTTGTGTGCCAACTCGACCCCAGTCAGCACAGCCCCTTCGCTTCCCGGATATCGTCGCCGATTGAACTACATCCGCTTCATCACACTCGCCTGTACAAGTGGACAACACGATACGTCCAGACGCCTGAGACGTGCCAGCTCGTCAAGCGTTGTCGCACATGCAGGCTCCGTTGCGGAGTTTGCCAGTTCCGCCTGACTGCTGGCGGTCTGTCTGCATAGACTTTATGTTCGGCCGGCCGAAAGACGCATGCGGCAACACGGGCCTTGGGGTGATTGTTGATCGACTGAGCATCATGGTTCGTTGTGTGGCTGTCCGAGCTAGCGTGTCCACTGAATTGACGGCTATGTTGTTTATAAACAACGTCTTCCTGCACCACGGACTACTCGAGACATTCCTGTCTGATCGCGATCCGCGATTCGCCGCTTCGTTTTAGCGTGGTTTGTGGCGGCTGCTCGGTACCGAGGTTGCGAAGTCGACGACTGACCATCCCCGGACGGACGAGCAAACTGGGTGCGCCAAATGCGTAGTCGAGGACATGATTCGCCGCTTTTGCGCTTTCGAGCCGCTCAAGCAGTGCTCGATGCTCTAGCGGGTCTAATTCGCAATGAACAACACGGTTCATGCGTCAACGTACTTCACGCCGTTTTGCCTCAATGGCTTACGGTATCCGCCCCTGCCTCACCTTCTTGGTGGTGATTCGAGTCTTGGTGGGGAGGCTCGGCAAGAGCTTACCTCCGACTCCCAGGAATTCCCGCCTTCGCGCTACGCAAGAGCGTCAGTCAGTTCATTCTTGTTCGATCAAGTTTGCTGCTTCTAACGAGAGACCATAAGATCACAGCTCAGGACGTACCCAGGAAAGTGATAGACCAGAACGGTTGCAAGAACATGGAGGTGTTTAAAGTCGGCGACGACGTTCTATTGAGCACGAAGAATCATTGAGACGAATTCGTCTCAAGCTTGGGGAGCACAAAGCTGAAGCCAAGATACGTCAACCTGTTCAAAGTGACAATATGCAACGGGAGTGCATCCGGGGCCGATCTGCCCACATCGATGGCGACGCGCAAAAAGTTTTACGTCAACCACCTGAAGCGGCATGCCGGTACCGACGAGCCGATTTGCAGTTGAAGCTGCCGACGAGTCAAGTAGAGACGAATGTACTCGGGCAGGCGGCCCATACGAAAGTCGTCGAGTGACCAGCGGTCGAGAAGATGAAGTAGTGCGGGTTGTCGGACGAACAACCGGTCGAAGCCGCGATGCTACAACTCGAAGCGCGCGCGTGCGACAGCCATCGAACGCGATCATTTTTCCAGGTATAATGGCCTCGCGACGTACGACGTCCACTTGTCGAAGGGGCGCACGATGAAGGTTAAGTGGCGGTGCTCCTGGACACCTCATCCCATTGCACATGCCTGCCGAAACTACAAGTCTTATGGCGCATCGATCTCAGCAAACGCGAGACACGCATGCGCCGGCCCACGGCGAGAGTACACGCTTGACGATTCAGCATCCGTCGAGTGCGCCACCGACCTTCATCAAGCGCGCCGGCGATTGCATTGAGCATGTCGAGGAACTACTAAACGCGCGTCGTCGTCGGGTAGCCGCAGAAGTTTTGGTCAAGCGATGCAGTCCGCCAAACGACCAAGCGACTTTAGAACCGTGGTCGATTGTGCAGCCGGACTGCCCGCAAGCGATCGCGCACTTTGTCCAGCGAAACTCCGGAATGGTCGTGGTCGCGAACATCCCTCTCGACGATGTCATCGTTCACGAAGTTGCCCGGTTTTTGCTGAATGACATGGTCAACGTGCGACTGGAGCAGCAGAAGCTGCTGGAACGGAACAACAGAAGTCGAATGCGTCATTGGTCGTGGCCGACGCGGGTGCGGGCGGTAGCAGCATGAGCAGCTGGAGACACAAGCGTCATCGGTCGCAGTCAACCTTGGTGCTTTCGTCTTCGTCAACACATTCTCTCCATGTCACCTCGCGATGGCGACAGGTCTGGACAAACGTGGAGTGTACGGGTTGCACACTGGTGGAGAAATCGGCTGGAGACGCATAGTCTCGATGCTTGAGAGATGGATGATGTAACGGGGAAAAAGCCGCGGGTTCACAAGACGATGACGTCACTCGCTGCCAGTGCGATGTGACAATACCTTCGATGAATATGTTGCATTTGATCATCACGAGTTAGTAGTCTGAGAGCTGGTGGCCACCCGTTCATGGTGGCCACATGGACGATGAGCGCGAGTCGAGCTAGAACAGATTTTATTTTCCTTGAGAAGCAACATGCGCGCTTGCGTTCTCGACCCACAATTTTCAGTAGGGTCCGACTCTTTGTGTGCGGTCGAGTCGCTGATGTTTCCTCGTCAAGTGCTGTGACGTACCCCGCTACACGTCGAGCCGATTGCATCGACCGTGCCCAGCTTGAGAGAATCGTCGTAGGTCTCCGCCGCGGCGCAAGTGGTGGATATAACTTTAACCAGTCCCCGCATTCTAATGACACGCTCAGTCGCCAACATCATCCCTATCGAGACTGTCTGGCGCGTGTTCCAGACCCACACCAACCTGTAGACTCACTACTGTGACGAAGCATGCAGAAGTGGAGTCGCACGCACGAAGAAAGGGCGACGAGGTCCAGACGCTTGGGAGAGGAGAGATCCCGATCCCAAGAGATTTCCTTGCGATTCGCACATTCCCTTCCCAGACCAAAATCTCCCAGGCTCAGATCGCATCCAAAAAGGTTCGGACGCCCAGATCGGAAATCCAGAGATCGCGTGAAATCTAGAGATCTCGGGGAATCTAGAGATCTTGGGAGATCTGGAGATCTTGGAAAATCTTGAGGTCTTGGGGAATCTTGGGCTTTTGAGAGATCAGGAGGTCTTAGGAGATCTGGAAATCTTAGGAAATCTGGAGTCTCGGGAGGCCAGGAGAGCTGGGGAGATTTAGAAATCTCAGGAGATCTGGAGATCTGGAGATCTCAGGAGATCCGGATCGAGTTTGGAGACAAAGGGTGGCCCAAGGAAGTTCAAGATCAAGTTCGAGGATGTGCAAGGCGCCGTACGGAAAAGAATGAAGGAGAGGACAGGGAATGAGTGGTAAGGATAGCTCGTAGCACTCCCTGGTTTCCAGGGTTCTCAGTCGTGAATTTACCTCGTTCAGCACAGGTCCAGTGAAGTCTTTGGCATGCTTGCGTTCCCACGGGCACACTCAACATAATTCAATGTGGCCCGTGGCACCACGTTAAACTCCACAGCAAAGCGTAAAGGAACAAGAAGAAGCAGAGCAACCCCGGTCAAGACCGCCGAGGCTGTCGAATAAGGCCAACCCCTCTGTGCACCTGGTAGAAGCCCATCCTGCTGTGTGCCACCCCTCGGTTCGCTCCCCGACTTTCGTCCCCGGAAGAGCTTGACGTCTGGAATTTTGAGCTTGCCGTCGTCCCGCGCGGGTACACAATGCGAGCAGCGCGAGCACCAACGTGTGTGCTGAAGATTTGGATAGGAGCCCACCTTCATCCAAAGCGCGATCCCTGATGACGAGTGCGAGAACCTTGCGAAACATCCCGGTTTCGCTTCTCCACACTACAGCAGCAGCAGGGTCCCTCCCAGTGCTCCTAAGCGTAATCAGAGCTGCGCTGAGGACGCAGCCCAACTTCGCCATCTCCATCACTGCGAGCGCGTCGCTGAGCGTGGTTGGGTGCCACCAAAACGGTGCCGAAGAATGAGCACATACTCGAGCACCACTATTGACCGCGTTGGCAATAGCGAGTACACACCACTTTGGGAAGCGTGCTCGCGTGGCAGCGTGAGCAAAGTACGAGAACTTCTGAGGCAAGGAGCAGAAGTCAACAAGTCGGACACCCAACGACAAACTCCTCTCCACTACGCTGCTTCTGCTGGCCACGTGGACTTCGCGGAGCTGTTACTACAAAACCAAGTGAGCGTGGACGCGACCGACGCTGACGGCTGGACCCCACTTCACATAGCTTCACAGCAGGGTCACAAGGAGGTCGCACAGCTGTTACAGGAAAAGCATGCGAGTGTGGAAACGACAGACGCGGACGGCTGGACTCTGCTACGCATCGCTTCACAAGACGGTTACAAGGACGTCGTTGACCTGTTGCGGAGGAGCCAAGCGAGTGTGGACGCGATCACACCAGATGGGCGATCTCCTGTTCATTGTGCTGCTCAACGCGGCAACGTGAGCGCACTTCACGTGCTCGTCGACGCCGTGCTTCGTTCGCCTATATCTTCGGATCCGAGTTTGCGACCTTCGCCGAACAGCAATGCCGCTTTCTTGACGACATCTCCGATGTCGGCTCCTCCTTTGGCGCCCAGAAGTGTCTCCAATGACAAACCGACCGCGAATTCAGGTAACCGCCCACCAGGCAACTCCATGAGGTTGGATGTCGCAGACGCTAGAGGAGACACTCCCGTGCTCACCACTGCGAGATCCGGATGCTTCGACGCTGTTTATCTTTTGCTTCGCGCTGGAGCAAGCGCTCGCGTTCGCAGTAGCGCGGACGGTGAGACGCTGCTGGTGCCAGCTGCGCGATGGGGAAATGCAAGTTTCGTGTCGACATTGTTCGATGAAGGGTATCTGGAGATATCAACCACCAGTGTTACCAGCACGCACAACGAAGGAAGCGACAGTGGCAGCCACCACAGTGACGGCAATCACCAACAGCCCTCGCTTCTGCTGGTGACACTGCAGACGCTGAGTGAGTACGCTTCGCAGACTCACGAGTTCAAGGACATGTGGACGCGGATGGTGGGTCGAGTGGCGCGCCAGCATGCTCATCTGGCGGATTCGTCGGATACGCCACGCGAGAACGTCTTCCAGCTCGCTATGATCATCTTCCACTTGGTGCAGCTCAAGGCGATGTGCGCGTCCAGCAGCGTGTTCGGACGCCTCGTGGCCAGTTCTGCGGTGACGTGCCAGTTCCGAGACGTGCACACGGAACTGGGGTTCCTGGAGTCCGCTGTGGCTGATGTCTCGTCGTCGAGTGAACCGTTCGGCGTCGTCGCGATGCGGTTAACGGATCAGAGTTCAGTGGATTGGGACGTCGAGTGTTTGCGCGATGAGCTGGCTTTGCTGGTGTGTTTCCGAGATGAGATCGACAGGTGGACGCCACGTGGGTCGAGCGACATATTGAAGCAAGAAGCTGGCGAACGAGGCAAAGGTGATGTAACCCGGTCCAGCAAACAACTCGAAGACGACGCGTTCCTGCTCCGACACTTTGTTCATCTGCAAGGCGAACTTTGTACCTCCAAGCTACGCGATCTGCTACGTGAGGCGCTTCGCAAAGTGTCGGACGTCGTCGATGTGTCGACGTTATCTGCCATCCCGATCTGGTTCATCCCGTCGCACGAGCTGTACGTGGACCTTAAAGCTCTTGCTGGTGACGAGAAACAAGTTGCGGCATCTACGACATCATCCACCGCGTCGGAGACGATGCCGACGGTGACGGTGACTCGCGGGCGGTGGTCGAAGGCAATTGTTTTGGCCAGTCGACTCGAACGCAAGGCGTTCGTCGAGGTGGTGAACATGTGCTTCGTGCTGAACCACCCGAACGTGGTCAAGATGTTTGGCGCGTCGCATCTCAGCTCTCCGTGTGTCGTCGTGCTTGAAGGTGCTGCGAGCACGAGCCTGCGCGAGTACCTGAAG
>JAASFJ010001297.1:0-10318 GCA_023333755.1 Globisporangium uncinulatum
CTGCTGCCGTGTCTGCTGCGCACTGCGTCCATGCAGGCGTTCCACGCAGCGCTGCCGCGAGAAGCGGTCGTGCGCCGCAAGATGACGACAGGGAACGTCTCGACACGGACGCTGCGCATGGACGCTGCGAGTCTCGTGGTCGGTGACGTTGTGGAGCTCCGCACAGGCGACGTCGTGAGCGCCGACATGCGCGTGGTCGAGTGCTCGCTGGACTGCGTCGTAGACCAGTCGACGCTCACAGGCGACAACGGCGACGACGTGGAAGCTGACGAGCGCTCGCTTGGCCACAAACGCGTGGCGACTACGAGCGACAGTGTCGACAGCCACGACACGGACGCTCTGCGTGCACGGAACGTGCTGTTGATGGCGACCCGCGTCGTGCGTGGCAGCGCCGTTTGTGTCGTGATCTGCACTGGCGACCGCACGTTCTGGGAGCAACTGGTGGCGAGCCACGAGTGGCCAGTGGGGAAGGGCCGCAGCAGAGACGAGGCGCATCGCCTCCTAAGTAGTCGGGTAGCGAGTCCACGCGGAGAGCTCATCGTGTAGCCAGCCACTCGCGAAGGAGGAGTCCACATACAGAGAGAGAGAGAGAGAGGGAAGTGTGTAGCTCGTCAGATTGGTTGTCGCTCTGTCGCTCTCTCCAGCACTCGCTTGCAAGTGGGTCGCGTGTGGTCGTGGGAGCCCATGTCGTGGCCTCCACTCTCTCTACAGTCAGCGTCGTCGACCGCCGCCACCAGCCGCAGGAGCAGCTGCACCACCAGCCGCAGGAGCGGCACTGCCGCCGTCCGAGCCAAAGAGACTGAAGAGCACGATTGGGAGCACAACATACCACTAGGAGGAGGAAGAGGAAGAGGCTCAGCTACCACATCCTCTCACTCGCTAATGAACGAGAGAGAGAGCAAGCGAACAACGTACGTATTTGCGCAGGAACGACTGGCTCTCGGCTTCTTCGGCCGGCTCGTCCTCCGCTTTGATCGGCTTCACGCCCTTTGGTGCGCGCTCCTTCTTGGCTGCGATCTGCTTTGGAGGCCTGTAGCAGCCACACACACACCAGAGAGAGACTCAGTACAGCCGCATACAAGCCACGAAAAGCACCTCAGCAAGGGAGGAGAGCGGAGCGTACGAGGGGCCACTCTGTGCCTGGAAGACGCTCCCGAACGCGCCAAACTTGACGGTCTTCATGTCGCGCTGCTCGTCAGAGAAGCCACCTCACGTCAGCACCAGTTCCTCCTGTCTACAGCCACTGGACAAGTACGAAGCCAACGCCCGCACCTTCTTGTACTCGGCACACGACGCGGGGGTCACGTACGGCGTCAGGTACTCGATCGCCACGAGTTTCCCGTCGTCCGAGAGGTGGAACGCAAAGTTCTCGCGCATGCGCGTGCCTGCGAGCATACACTGCAAGGCACAGGCCCGTCCCATAATGGAACAGAACGAGGCACTGTGAGCCAAGTCCCCACTGCCACACTCACGTCAACAAGGACGCACCATGGGGATGGACGCCATAACATAGGGCGACGTGGGGTCGCTCGGGTCCGAGCGCGCGCGCACTGAATAGTGGCGGCCGGCTGCGAGGAGCGTCTCGAGGTGGCGGATGTCGTCACGCGAGAACGCCGGGAGGTCCACGAACGTGACTTTGGGCTTTGGCAGCGACGCGCTCAGCACGATCTCCACCTTGCCGCGTGGCGAAAAGGCGCCAGTGGCAGCCGACGGGAGGTTGTGCTCCAGCAGCAGCTCGATGCGCGCGTCCGCGTCCGCTACGCGCGTCACGCGCTCGTCAAACTCCTCCCCAAACTCCTCCTTGAATCTGGTGAAGGGGGAGAGTATTAGTGGAGGCAGGAGAAGGGGGCGAAAGAGACACACTAGGCAATGGAGCTCGCGAAGGCCACGCACTCGGCATTTTCGACCTCGCGTGGGTCTGCGTGCACCACGAGCAGCACGGCGGCGGCGAAGAGCAGCGCGAGCAGGAAGGTCACTCGCATCGTCAGCGGCTGGGGGCGTGCGTTTGGTTTAGCTCGAATGAAGCACTTTTGACAGGGTTTGCGTCCTCCCTCGTGCAGCTACACTATCGCTTCGCATAAGTACGAGAAACGTGGCTGATTGGCTCTCACAACGTGTTTCTTTTCGCGAACGGCACAAGCAGAGCAATGGACTCGTGGGGTACGTTGACGTCGCCTTCCTGTAGACACGTGTATGTGCGCACGCGAGGCACTCGTGGAGCGTACAGCAGCATCTGCGTGCAGACCACACGCTCCGTGTCGGAATCGCGTGATTCCCGCGTGAATCAACGTCGAAATGGCCGAGAACAGCCGCACACACTCGCTCACCCATTGGCTGTTGGCTCTTCTAACCACTGCTTCCTGTCGTTCATTACGCGTGTACTCCTCCACACAGACGATGACGAGTTTGAAGTGCCGACGTACGCTCCCCGCCTGCTTGGTTCTCTTTAATAGAGAGCGAATGTGTGTACCCACGAAAGAGACTGCTCCCTAATGCCCACAGGGTCGTGCCCAACACACCGGCGATGACGAACTGGGACGACGAAGAGGAGGAGGAGGACGAAGCGGTCGCGCCAGAGACGCCCGCGGGTCCGGACAGCTCTGCGCCAAAGGGTCCGCTCAAGCCCAAGCAGGTGCGTCTGTGTGTACGAGTCATTCAAGCGCTGTATTGATGGTGTCTAACCCCTTCCAACCCCAGCTCAAGAAGCTCAAGCTCAAAGAGCAGGAAGAGAAGCGCAAACTCGACCTCGCGCTCACGAAAGCGCGGCTCGCAGAGCAAGCGAACGAGACGGAAGCCGAGCGCAAAGCGCGTGAGAAGCGCTCGATCGAAGAAGCCGACTTTGAAGCTGCGATCGACGCGTTTGCGCCGGCCGTCAAGCCAGCGCCGGTCGCCCCTGGCGCTGCGGGTGACGTCGAGACTGCGATCTCGAGCATGCGGCTCATGTCGCTCGCAGACCACGAGCAGCTGGGCGACATTGTCGCGTCTCGGATCAGCGGCTCGAGTTCCATGCACGCACTCGAGTGCATAAAAGTGATCCTCACGAAAGGCTCAGCGAACCTCACGGCGGACGACATGAAGGACCTCACGACGATCATTAACGTGATCAAGAACGAGAAGATTGCAGCGGCGAAGCCCAAGGGGAAGAAGAAGAAGGCGACTGGCAAACAGGGCTACGCGAACGTCGAGCGGGCGACTGGTGGTGGCGGTGGTGGAGCAGGCGGCAAGATTGTGAACGAGGAAGAGGAGTACGGCTACGACGACTACGACGACTTCATGTAGACGGCGGTGGCGACGACGACAGAGTCAGGCGAGCTGGCGACGACCTTCGACTGTGACTGGCGTGGTGGTGGGGAGGGACTGGAACTGCGCTGAATAGAACCACTTACGGGCGAGCTGCTCACGCGAGCACGATGGACGACTCGCTTTCCATTGGTGCTTCGAATCGTAACCTGTGTCGTAACGAGTTTCGTCACGTCCCTCATCAACATCTCTTTCTATTTTTCACGGAGAATTGAAGCAAAAATCTAAACAATTTATCGCCAATTCATCGCGT
This sequence comes from Globisporangium uncinulatum, assembly GCA_023333755.1. Classification (NCBI taxonomy): domain Eukaryota; phylum Oomycota; class Peronosporomycetes; order Pythiales; family Pythiaceae; genus Globisporangium; species Globisporangium uncinulatum. Next base: position 3,554 of record JAASFJ010001297.1, read on the forward strand.
CCGCGGATCCCTCCACACAGTAATCTGCTTTTTTGACACGCGAGGATAATGGTGCTGGTGGCCACGAGCGTCTTCCTCCGACCGGCGCGCAGCAGCCGCGCGGCGTTCGCGATCCGCAGCAGCGGCAACAGGTGCGCTCCGCTCCTCTAGTTAACCAGCCGCCTATCAATATGTGTGGTTTTGCTCACGTGGTGCCGATGCGTTGCCTCGTCACTGCAGACGCTTCTCGACGCCCTCGTCTGGCGCGTCTGGTGGCGGTGCCCAGACCGAGGAGAGTCTCTTTGCGCGCAGTTGGAAGATCCCAGCGGCCTCGGGCTTTGCGCTCATCGCATTCCTGCAGTTCTACCACCTTAACAACCCGACCGACGACGAGCGCAAGAGCCACCCAGCGCCCGCGATACGCCGCCTCCCGGGCGACCGCACGGCGTTCGAAGAGACGATGGCGACGCAGCGGCAGGTGCGTCTGTATGGGAGTGTTTGCTTGTGATTCGCTGTGGGCTCACAAGCTGAGACTGACGGTGCGCGTGCAGCTGGAATCCTTGAAACTGTTCCCGTACCGCGCAGCGTCGCGTCTCTGGGGCAACGTGCACAACAAGGAGCTGTGCGTATGGCGCTTGCGTGCTGTGGTTATTGGATGACACGGTGGTGCTAGTCGCCAATACTCTGGCAATGTGTGTGAGAGAGAGGCTCATACGAGCCTGTGGTTGTCGTGTCCACTACTCGCAGTCCCGTGTGGCTCCGAACGCCGCTCTACAAGGCGTGGACGTTCGTGTTCGACTGCAAACTGGACGAGATGAGGTACGTGCACACACGCCCTAAGTGCTGTCGCTATCCGTCTTCTAACTAGCCTGGGTCGGCTTCAAACTCCTTCAGGTACCCACTGGACACGTACTCCAACCTCGGTGAGTTCTTCTCGCGGCCGCTTAAGGACGGCATGCGGTCGTTCGACCCGCGTCCGAACTGCATCGCGAGCCCAGTGGACGGCACCGTCGCGTCGATCGGCGTCGTGGACGCGTCATCCGGCGTGCCGACGCTCGAGCAGATCAAAGGCGCCCGGTACCGTCTGGACGAGTTCCTGGGCGACACGCCAGCGTTCTTCTCTTCTCCGACGTCGCAGGGCACCGAGTCCGTAAACAAGAAGATGTTCCACTGCGTGCTCTACCTCGCACCAGGCGACTACCACCGCATCCACGCACCAGTGGACTGGCGCGTGGCCGAGCGCCGGCACTTCCCAGGCAACCTCTTCCCAGTGAACAAGGTCGCTGCGCGGCTCATCCCGAGCCTCTTTGTCGAGAACGAGCGCGTGGCGTTGCTGGGCGAGTGGAAGTTCGGCTTCTTCTCGCTCACAGCGGTTGGAGCCACGAACGTTGGCTCGATCGTGCTTGCGAACGAGCCCGAGCTCCGGACGAACACGGCAGCGCAGGACGCGCTCGTGGGCAAGTGCCTCGCGAAACAGTACGCAGGCGGCGGTGTCGACGCTGTACGAGGGGACGAGATGGCGCAGTTCAAGCTGGGCTCCACGGTCGTGCTCGTGTTCGAAGCGCCGGCTGACTTTGCGTTCACAATCAAACCTGGCGACAAGGTGGGTGGGTTCGTGTGGTGGATGGAGAGGGGGGGGTGAAAGGGACAGTGGTGAGCTCGTAGCTGAGGCTCACTCTTGTCCTGTGTATGTGTGTGATTCCAGCTCATCCTGGGTAAGGCGATCGGTCAGGTGCCGGACGTACTCTAAGTAGGTAGTGACGCTAGTGTGCGCCTGTGTGACCAGCGTACATTGTCTACCACCAATTGGCCGAAGTCCCAAACCTCTGCGCCAGTGTCATCCTCCCACTTAAAAACGTTGAGCTCTTCCAGCTGTTTTGCTTCAGTTTTGCATCGTTTATGCTCCATTCACCATTCAGCTCTCCAACGTCTCCAGAGACACTCTCGCACTCTCGCAGAGATCCATCGCCCTCGCGCCTCATGCTCCTCGGTGGCGCCGCGATCTTCGGCGGGTACGTCTGCTATCCGCTCCATGTGTGCGTGTCGCTCCCACCTGACCACCCCCTTTCCCCCTCCCCTCTTCAGAGCCTACACGGCGACTGCGGCGGCGCTCGTGGGCCTCGCGGCCGTGTCCACGTACGCGATGCTCCTTGCGGCCAAGAAGACCCACCGCCGCATCGTCGCGGGCGACTCGAAGCTCAACGCGTTCGTAGCCAACGTACGCCCTCTCTTAGTTGAATCTTATTCTGAACTGACCCAACACATCTTAGTCTGACTGACATGACGTCCACGTGTCCCTCGTAACGCCAACAGGCGATGCAGCCGCTCGTGGACCGCTACGCGCCAACGTGGTGGACAAACGGCCACGTGCAGGTCGTGCTCACGTTCCTCGTCCCCCAGGCGCCCATCAAGTACGCGCGTGAGGTGCTGACGCTCCGTGACGGCGGCCACGCGTCACTCGACTGGGCACTCGAAGCGTCCGGTCCAGCTGCTCGGAGCGGCCGGAGTCTCCAGGACGACTCGCCGATCGTCGTGATTATGCACGGCCTCACAGGCTGCAGCGACAGCATGCGCTCGCTCTGTGCGGAAGCCCTTGTCCACGGCTACCGCCCAGTGGTGTTCAACAAGCGCGGCCACGGCGGCCTCCCACTCGCGACGCCCAAGCTCCAGGAGTTTGGCTGCGTCCAGGACCTGAAAGAAGCGATCGCGCGGATCGAACAAGCGTTCCCGTCGAGCAAACTCTACGGCATTGGCTCGTCTGCTGGCTCTGGTCTCCTCTGCTCGTACTTGGGCGACACAGGCAACGCGTCCCGACTCGACGCTGGCGTGCTCATCTCGCCCGGCTACAACGCGTTCGACCTCTTCTGTCGCGGCCGCATCCACCGGTTCTACGACTTCCTCATGACGTTTACGCTCAAGCGCTTCCTGTTGAACCACGAAGCCCACCTCCGTGACGTCGTTGACGTCCCAGCAGCGCTCCGAGCCACGAGCATCCGCGAGTTCGACAAGCACGTGTACATGAAAATGCACGGCTACGCGAACCTCGAAGCGTACTGGGTCACAAACAACCCGACGCGGGCGCTCGACAACATCATGCGGCCGTCGCTCTGTCTCAACGCGTGGGACGACCCGGTGTGCACGAAAGAGACGATCTTGTACGACCAGTTTGAGCGGAACCCGATCGCGATGCTCATTGAGACGGAGAAAGGGTCGCACTGCGCCTTCTACGAAGGCCACGTCTGGCTCAAGTCGTGGGCCAACACGGCGGCGATGGAGTACCTCGACCACGTGCGGCAGTTCCAGAACGCCGAGCAGACAGTGTGAATGAAGCGGAGGAGGCGAATGATTGAGTGAGCGGAAGGGAAGGGAAGGGAGAGACGAGAGAGGTGAAGGAAGGGAAGGGAGGAGAGAGAGGGGAGAGAGGAGAGCACACGCACCCGACACGACCGTCTTCAAGGCGGAGTGCGGCAGCCTGCGCCAAGCCTCCATCACCCCCATCTCCATGCGACAGTGAATGAACACAAAAAGTGATCTGTCGGGCTCACTCTTCATGCTGTATGATACAACCTACTGTCGTCCACCCCGAACCAGACAGAGGCTACAGCTCCCGCTTCACCGGATGCCGCAGCTCTTCGAGCTCCTGTTCGTGCCGTGCGCGCACCCGCGCCATCTCGTCCTCGCACTCGTTCAGCTGGAGCTGGAGCTGGTGCACTTGGAGCCGCAGCGCCGCTGTCTCGTGCACTGCGCTCCGCTCGGCCTTTCGCGCCGACGAGAGCAGCTGGTCGTCCACGCGGGGCTGTGACGTGGCCATCGTCAGGTACTGCGCCTTGATCTGCTGCAGCTGCTGGTGCATCTGGCTCCCAATCTCCGCGCGGATCTGCACTTCGAGCTCGAGCTTCTCTGCGTTCACAGACGACAGCTGGCGACGGAGTTCGTCGTTCTCGACCTCGAGTTCCGTCTGTTGCCATACACGAAGCGACATAATGGAAGCGTCAGCGACACAACACGACAACTACCACCAGTGCAAGCGACAACAGCAGCAACCACAGACGAGCGCGAGGACGCACCACGCGGAGCTCCATCGAGTGGTACGCGATCTGGACGTTCAGCATCGCGTCGTCCGTGTTGATGTGCGGCACCGGCTCGTCTGACGCCGGTGCTGGTTGCTTGACAAGTGACGACGGCGGTTGACTCGCTCGGATCGACAGCGATTCGTCTTCTCGTGGCCTTTTGGCTGAAGTCCGGAGCACCGACGCTGCAGCGGACTTGCTAGCTGCCGAGTGGCCCAGTGCCGAGTCCGCTGCTGTCCGCGCCACCGATTTTGGCGTCGCCGACTCGAGCGACAGCTTCTGTCGCTTCTTCAAGCGGCCGTCGAGGTCGTAGAAGAACGTCGTCCCGGCTTTCCGCGCCTGGGACCGCGTCTGCGCCGTCACTGGGTGGGACTGCGCTGGTACGAGCTCACGCGCCACAGCGCTGTACTTGAGCGTACGTAGCGTGTCGTCGAACTCGTGGCTCGACGGATTCACTGCGACGATCATCACGAGCGGCCCGAGCGACTTGCCAACAAGGTGTTCTTGAAAGAGCTGGAAGGATACAACGCCGATCCAGTGAGTACGACAGCGAACGACAGCGAACGACAGCGAACGACAGCGAACGACAGCCAACGACAGACAACGACAGACAACGACAGCCAACGACGCACTCTCGTGAGCTTCGACTCGCGGAACGGCACCATCTTGTGCAGCGCTGGCGGGTGCTGCTGGTTCCACCGGAGCGTCTCGAGGCAGCGCATGAGGTTCATGAGCGAGCCGTTGATCTTGCTCGCTTCCTGCATGCGGAGGCCCGTGGCGCCGGTCTTGGCGCTCCGCTCGGAACCAGCGAGGTCGACGATCGAGACTTTGCTGCGCAGTACGAGTCCGCCACGAGGAGCGCGGTGGTAAAAGTGGAGCGTGAACACGCAGTGGCTGCGGCTCGAGTCTAAGTTGCAGCACGTCTCAGCGACCTGCTTGTTCTTGAGACCGACAGCGAGCACTTCGTCCCCGTCTGCAGCGGTCCGGATCGGCTTCTCGACCATGCCTTTGACCTGGATCCGACCGTCACAGTCCTGTAGCCGGAGTGCCCGGCGTTTCCGAGCCGGGGCGGCCAGCAGGTCGTACACGTTCTCATTGTAGACCTCGAGGTAGGACGCCGAGACGTGCGTGACTGGCGCTGCGTCGTTCTCTTTCCGCCGTGTGAGCTCCTTGATCACGAGCGCGAGCGCACGTGGGAGCACGCCTGGCCGCGTGTCAGTGCCGCTGATCGTGTACGTTTTGCCCGAGTTCGTGACGCCGTACGCGAACACGAGCCCGCTCTTGCCGTCGAACGCCGCCTTTACGACCGGCTTCGTGGTCGCTTCAAACAGCTCGCGCTGGGCCGTGGCTGCGGGGAAGATGCGCGAGAACTGGAACGACGTCGCGGTGCCAGTGGACCGGTACGCTTGCGACGTCTTCGGCGGCTGTGCGACCAGCGCCGTGTCCGACACGACGCGGAAACACTCGGTGGCGTCCCCCGACTCGCCTGTCGCTGTTCTCACGTCTGTCGCGGCGCTGTCAGCGACGAGCGGCCGGATGCGGATCACAATCTGCCCGGATTGTCGCGCAGTATGAGCTCACGATGACAAGAAGCTGTTGATCGCCAAGTGCAAAGAGCGAAACGCACCTGGACACGACCGTTGGTGGCGTCATCGTCGTCCTCAGCGCGGACGCCACTGAAGCTCAGCTTGCGTGTCACGTCCGCATCTTCTGCGAACGCGAGCGTGTTGCTGTGCGTCTGCATCGTGAGCGCTGCGTTGCGTCGGCGGATCGCAAGCGCGATCGCGTCCTTTGCAGCTGCCGCCGCCCCGCGAGCGTCGCTACTCGTGCTCGTGCTCGTCGCTGGCATTGAGATCGTCATGATTCGTGATTCGTGAGTTTCAAACATTCGAAAGAGGAATAATGTACCGTACACTAATTTAGACACAAATACAGTTATTACTGTATTTGTAAACACACATGTATTTAATTCGCTGGAAACAACTTCCAGCGAATTAAATTCGTTTCCAGCGAACTAAGTTCGTTTCAGCGAATTACGTTCGTTTCCAACTGTCTAAAAGAGTTGTCAAAAATCTCGCGGAGGCGAGTGAAATGCCAACAGCTCATGACGCGAGCGCCGCCAGCATGACCACCAGCGACGTGTGCGAGCGCCTCTGCAAGAAGCAGGCGTGTGCGATCCAGTTCTGCCTGCAGCGCAGCGGCTATCAGGAGCACAAGTGCGCAGACACGATTAAACGCTACTACGACTGCTGCGAGGCGGCGAAGCGGTCGCAAGCACACTCCTGAGTGGAACGAGCTGAGCTCACTCGTCATGTGAGGACGCATGGGTTCCGTTTGGCTAAGTACGTTTGGACGTGACGTTATGTAGCGCTATCCATGCCCACCTCTTTATCTATGGTGAAACACCATTTGGTCGAGATTGCTGTTCCCATGAAACACTAGCCGCGCGTCAGTTGAGACACTGGCAGCAGCCTCACCTGTTTCAGCCTGCCTTGAATTCCCACACAAAGGTGTTTCATGATGGACATTTTTGCAAAAACGAGTGACGTGTTTTCAAAAGTCGCACTCGAAATGGCATTTACAGTTGATAAATGTATGTGGTACTCTATTTTACAGATAAGGCGATCTTCTTCCATTTGACATTCAGCGGTGCGCAAGGACATGGACGAAGACAAGCTCAAGGACGTGGTGTTCCTGATGGCCGCCTTTGCTCTGC
>JAASFJ010001298.1:0-10288 GCA_023333755.1 Globisporangium uncinulatum
GAAATGAATGGTTGAGATAAATCTTCCCTCGCCCGTATTTTATGTTCACGATTCATGTCACCCTTTCAAAAGTGTTACCTGAGTACAGAGCAAAAACTACTTGGCGGAATCGATCGATTTTTGGTGCGTTCGATCCGCAATCGTTTTGGCTTCATTTGAGCACGTTTTGAATACGAAAAAAACGAGTTTTTATTCCGACAGTCTAAAATATGTCCATGTTCACAAACCACTGTCGGGGACTGTAACTTTTGCAAAAGCAAAAGTGCGTCTCTGAACAAGCATAAACAACTCAAAGACCGGAAATATTACCGATCGATAATATAAGATGTTGTCCGTACACTGCCGGCCAAGAAAAAACGCACACTCGTGTTTTGATCGTAACTTTTAATCTACTGTGATTTAGACGACCCTGTTTGAGTATGTGTCTCCCATCCACTCGGCCAAGGCACACACAAAATTTCAGATCTGAACGCGCACACGTTGATGACGAGTCTATACAAATGACCGGTTTTCGCTGCGGACATATTAAACGCACACTTGCCACACATACAAAAATCAAGACAAAATTGATCTGAGACGAATATGGTTGCGTTCTCGAAAGCTCCATTTCTCTTTGCGGGCGCACCCGCGCCAGGGAAAATGGGCGGGAAACCGCTCACACCAGAGGAGCGCGGGCGCGTCTTCGCGTACCACCACTGCAGGCTTGGCATCCGCGAGATCTCGCGACGCTTCAACCGCTCAACTGGCGCTGTACGCGCTACTTTGAAGCCGACAGCACGGACGCCCAAGCCGCGCGGTCCCCGGCCTCTTCTTTCTTCGCGCGACGTGCGCCGCGTTGTGAGGAAAGCCAGCACAGGCGAGTACTCCGCGGCAGAGATCAAGGAGGCGTGCGTAGTCCCGTCCAGCATTCGCACAGTTCGTCGGGTGCTTTCGAGCGTGGACTTCCTCGCGTACACGAAGATGGAGTGTGTGCTCCCGCTCACACCTGCTCACAAGCAGGCGCGACTGGCGTGGGCGCGAGCACACGCAGTGAAGACAAGAAAGGAGTGGGGGGCGATCGTGTGCTCGGACGAGAAGAGATTTTGTCTGGACGGCCCTGATAGCCTTAAAGACTACTGACGTGACACGCGACTTCCTCCTCGTGAGTACGTGCAGCGGCAGAGTGGCGGTGGTTCCGTTATGGTTTGGGGATCGTTTTCGGTGCGCGGCAAGTCCGCGCTCGCCGTGCTGGACGGCAAGCAAAGCTCGACACACTACATCTACACCTTGAGTGAGTACATACTTCCCTTTGCACACCTGCATTACGGTGTGGACTGTGTTTTCCAACAGGACAATGCGTCTATTCATCGGTCCAAGGAAACCAGCAACTTCCTCGCTGAGCAAGACATCAAGCTACTGGAATGGCCCGCACGGTCTCCGAACCTGAACCCGATCGAGAATGTTTGGGCGATGCTGGCGCGTTCAGTGTATAAAGGCGGCAAGCAGTACACCAGCGAGTCCTCTCTTCAAGAAGCAGTGCTGCAGGCGTAGGCAGAGCATCCTCAAGAGCCACTACAGGTTTTGGTAGATTCGATGCCTCGCCGATGCCTCGAGGTCATCGAGCAAAAGGGTAACAAGACGCACTATTAGAAGCGAAATTCAAAATTAGTCTTTATTTTTGTATGTGTGGCAAGTGTTCGTTTAATGTGTCCGCAGCGGGAACCGGTCATTTGTATAGACTCGTCATCAACGCGTGCGCGTTCAGATCTGAAATTTTGTGTGTGCCTTGGCCGAGTGGATGGGAGACACATACTCAAACAGGGTCGTCTAAATCACAGTAGATCAAAAGTTACGATCAAAACACGAGTGTGCGTTTTTTCTTGGCTGGCAGTGTACATGTCGATCTTCAACATCAGTAATTCTCAAATTGTAAAGTTCTTTCAAGTTGTGGGTTGATGTGGGTAAGTCTTATCGAAAGTAGAGACATTAGAGAATGTTAATCAATGCTTTGATCATTCATTTGACCAAAAGTGTTTGCATGGCGAGGTTCACAACTTTGTCCGCATTAGAAACAACTATGTTGTCTTATACAACATGTTGTATAAGATGATATGCGTACCTGGAGGTGTTAACCCTCCTATTACCACCATTTTAAACCTCGTGGCATCTTCTATTAGACAAGATAAGCCTCAATAGGAAGTTTGTATGATGTAGAAAACAGCCAGCAAGAGTGAGAAGAACTGATCTCGAAATTTGCGTGAGAATCCTTTATATATATATCGAATTCCTACAAGATAAGGTTGATTTGACAGGCAAGAAATCCTGTAGAAGACAAGAAACAAAAAGGTGAAGCTCTCACGCATCTTCAATAAGCCCATTTTTGTTAGTTTTTGGAGAGTAAACAGTGATGATGATACATTTCCAGCCGTTTTCGAGGTCTGCAAGCAGGTCGTCGACATCAAAGCTCAACAAAAAGTGAACAGACACCACGATCATTGCACACTCTTCAGTCGTGGCCACAGAGCAACTTGTGAGTCGAGAACACAACAGCCAACAAAACGGCTCGGAAGGCGCAGATCACAAAGCAATTCGCCAAGACATCAGACACGAAACAGAAGCAGCGAGAGCAGATCACACCTGCCACACACATCATACGCCAGCACGCAGCTCACGTCACTTCGCGCAAGCACACTCACACCCACTGCACGCGACCACAGTGCGCGCGACCATACTGCACGCCACTCGCACGCGACCACACTGCACCACTCGCACGCTCTCTCTCGGCGCATAGCGCGAAGGCCTCTCTCTCTAACACCAGACCACATAAGCATGTCAGCACGAACCAGCACAGATCTCGCAAGGGAGACCAAGGTGTCTGTAAAGCATGCAAAGCGTAAGTCTCATTCCAAATTAGCTCGTCGACGGCTGCGAGCTCTCTCTCTGCTCTCAGATACCTCGTATTCTCTGGTACGCTGGCGCTTTCGCTATCGACGCCCTTGCTGCAAAACCACTCTTTGCACCTTGATCGAGGTGTCGAGTTCTCCTGGGAGGTGTCGAGTTCTCCTGGGAGGTCGCGCCTGCAGTCAAAGTCGTCGTGTCATATCTCAAAACAGGTGCGTGAGCTGACGCTCGGCTCGCGCGCCTTCATGCACAGCCACAGCTTCGCGCTCCTCTCGGAACACGACTCGCAGAAGTACGACGTCGCATTGGAGCTCTCGCCGACGCGACGTCGCAACAACGAACACACCTTGCACGCCCTCTGTCTGCGCTTTCGACTCTTCCCGTCTCCACGCCACTCTTCTGTCAGTGTGGCCGTGTGTTGCGACTGTGGTCCGCGTCGAGGCTTCGACACCGGAGTCCCTGTCCTGGTCAGCCGCGAGATCTCGAGGAAGTCGCCAGGAGTCGCCGCCAAGAGCTGCTCGTGCAGTGCAGTCATAAAGTCTGCGCGCTTCAGGGGTCTAGAGCCCGTGTCCTTGCGGCACTACGCGTACGCGATGTAGCTGCTGACCGCCACAAGGTCAATCAGCCCCAGAAACAATGACTTGTAGTACTTCCGGCGCCTGTTTTGTAGCTGGAGCGAGTAGCGTTGAAGACCGAGCTGGTCATGCCTGTCGACACCCCCCCCCATGAGCTCATGGTACTCTCACACGAGCTTTGGGGCTTTGACGGTGTCCACAGCACGGCCGCTCCACCTATTCACGCTTGATTCTGCTCCGGACGCACCTGTGCTCAGGAAGCGAACAGCTTTCTTGTCCATCCAACTGAGCGCTATCATGTTCGTCGCGTCAACGGACCTAGCCATGCGGAACTCGCCGCGCTCCAGGTTGTGCGTTCTTGGTGGCGGACAATTCACAACAGCGGGATAGTATCCGATCCGGTTCGTGCGGATGGTCCCGATCGAGTACAGCCGCATTGTCAGGAGCTGCAGGAGCAGTGCCACAGACGTGTAGAAACGATCGATCACGATCAAGCACCAAGCCGGCGGCGCGTGCTCGAGAACGTTACGCATGTTCCTGATCACTGCTGCCGGACCCGTCTTGTTGTCGGCTGGTGGGAGTTCGCCTGCGTGGTGCTTCTCGCCGAGGTAGAGTTCGAATCTACAAGAAATCGACATGTGAGTCATATATTGTAGAAGACAGGAAACCACTTTTTGTAGAAAACAGGAAAACACAAGAACATCTCAAAGCTCACCGGCAGCAGCATGACATCTTGGCATCGCATGCCATAAACGTCTTTGTCCCCAAACCATGGGGTTTATCAGGCATGCACATGCCAGTTCGATCGCGCCTTGAGCTCGACGGCAGCAACTCCTCGTCGAAGCTGAAGCATGACGTCGGCGTCCATGCCGACACGGACGTCTTCTGCAGCACTTGGATAAGCTTTTTGATCTTCCAAGCCTTGTCGTTGACTGCTGGCCGCGCTTTGTTATCGATGAAATGGAGATTTCGCAAGATCTCGTTGAATCTATTCCTCGACATGTTCTGACCAAAGGCACCGACTGGCAAAGCGTCACACGCCTTGAGGGACCAATTGTGATAGATCCCGTGCACTTGCGGACAAAGCACATTCGCGAGCAGCAGCCCGACGGCCTTGAGCAGTTCATGCGGCTCGACTTGTGGGCTGCGTCGGAGGTGGGTCTTGATCTCGCGAATACGCTCCACGACAACACTCGGGTCCAGCGTGTGCTTCTTGCGCTGTTTGTTCTGCACGTCCTGCGCTCTGGCATCGAGTTGTTGCAGCTGTTAGCGGTTTGTGTCTGCAGCGATCTCCACCCATAGCGCTTCTGGAATGAACAACAGGAAGAGAGAGAGAGGTGACGCTGCCGCTTTTCTTGTCGCCTCCGTCGGAGTGCCTCGCGCGCGTACCATCTTTGGGTATTCTACAGGTTGTTTCTCAAAAGCTGTAGACGCCTCGCTCAACTGCATTGCTGGCAAGCGTTGGTGTTCAGAGACCTGGCCTCCACTCGAACAGCACCGCCGGTCGCCTCCATGAACGACTCAGTTACGCGTTTAACCGCTTCCCCTTCTTCGTCGTCTTGTGCGGGCTGCAGCACATCGTCGTCAAGTGGCGCAATCTCGCCCGTCGTGTCTTCATCCACGTCCGAGTCATAGTAATCCATGCTCTCGCCGGTGGCCAACAAGTTGACGTCGTCGTCGTCGACTTGCGGTTGATTGTTGCTCACGATGTCGGGCGCTGCGGTTTCATCGTCACTGCCGCGGTCGTCCGCCACAGAACTCAAAGCGGCAGCAGATCTGCGTGGTGGCGGGTCCGTTGTCTTCGACTCCTCGTCCGAGCTGTTGCTGGACAGGTCTGCGAGCGATCGCAGAACGGCCGGATCGGTGCTCGAAGGCGTGCCAGGTTGTGCGTAATCATCGCTGGTATTCCCGTGGTAACTCTGGTCGCCAGTCCGGTAGCTGTCGGATGCGTCGGCGGCGGTTGTGGCGGTCGTGGTGGCACTGGAGTGGCTCGGAGGCTGGGCGGACGCCGTCGGCGCCAGGCTGGCGACAAACACGACGTCCTCTCTCGTGGCGTTGCCACCGCTATCAGAGGTGTCCACATACCTGTTGTCGCGTTGCATGACGTCACAATGCGAGCGTGCGGTGGCGTCGGCTGGCTCCACACTCGTGGTTGTAAGTGAAGTCGGGGTAGGAGTGGCGGACAACCACAGCGTGGTCACAGAAGGAGCCGAGGTTGCGGCCGCCTGCGACGTGGTGACTACAAGAGCAGCGGAAGTCAATGTCGTAGCGGGTGGTGACACCGCAGGTGCTGCTGTCGTAACAGGTAAACTCGCCGGTACGGCAGCTGCGGTCGCTGCCGCCTGCACGACCTGGGTCATTGGATTGTCTTGACTGGTTGTGAAATCGCTAACATTTGCCTCGCATGCGCTCGTGCTCACAGGTGTGGACAAAGTCGGGCTCGGCTGATCCGAGCTGCTCCCGGCGTCGGCGAGAGATTGGACGAACGCGACTGCTGCGTCCTCGCCGACGACGTAAACGTGGCCCTCACGGCCGCCGGTTGTCCTACCAGGCGCGACGTACAACCATAGCGTTTCAAGCAGACCACTCCCTCGTACTGGCGCTCGCTTTATGACACACCCGGCCCCATGCAGTCGTGCACAGACGGCACGGTATCGCAGCACACACACACCGTTAGAAGTCGCACAGTTCGTCACCAGTACACTCACATCTTGTAGATAGCTTCGTCCACGCCACACTCAGTAGAACTCCGTCCGTCGCCGCATTGTCGGGTGGAGAGACGCCATGAGGTCGTTGTGCAGCTCGCTTTTGGTCTTCCGCGCGCTTTCGCGCAGCGGACTCGCCCTGCGCTACATCGCTCGAAAGCGGAAATGAGTGGCTTGCAAGGGCGTCTTGTTTTGCAGATTTAAATCAGCGGGCATTGGACCTCGCCCAGGCTTGGCTTTGAACGCGTCAGTTGGACTCCAACTGCGCAACACGTCTTTCCCTCACTTAGCCCGTCCTCGTGATCTGATCCCACCAAGTCAATACCCGAAATGACGAGAAAAAAACACTTGATGTTTGTATTTGCCGATTTCCGTCCAGACAAAACAATAGGAGAGTTCGATTCTATCTTGTGTTATACAAGATAAAAACAGAGATATCTTGTGTAAGACATGATATGAAAAATCATATCCTGTCTCTTACAGGATATTTTTCGAATCTGTTGTTTTGTATCAGCGGAAATTGGCAAATACTCGGTTCGTCATTTTTTCTGAAAAGTAGAGACTTTGACGGTAAACTCAGATCACCAGAGCGAGGTTAGGTTTTAGTTGAAGTGTTGCACTCCAAAGAGCAAGTGTGAAGAGCAAAAAAGGCCAACTGGTTTTGGTGGCGTCGGTGGCTCATAACCACCACTCACTCTCAAATTCGCCTTCGGAAAGATGGAGCGCCAGCGCACGCGCAGAGCACCAAGCGGGAACGAGACCAGGGAGCCTCGCAACAACATCGTCGCAGCACTCAATCCAGCTCTGAGACGACGAAGCGAGTTCATGCGAGTGACGAACCTGCACTGCTGTACTTGTGTACGCCAACGCATACTTACTCGTGCGTGTGTGCCAACGCGGAATGGGCTCACCTTTGAAAGACTGGGTGGGCAGCAAAGCCGACGACAGGACGCGCACCCGGGCAGCTCGACAACCGGTGGCTGTATATCGCTCCTGGCGGCTCGGTGAGAGGCCAAGAAGGCCGCGACTACGTGGTTGGCGAAGAAGGGGTGATGACGTTCGTAGAAGCTCTTGATCAAGGCGCTTCGAGCGACCGCGCGTCTGACAGACGCAGCCGAAGTAATTCGTCCCCGGGCGTCAGTGCTTTTGATGCGAGTGCGAGAGACTGCCGGGCAAGCCAGGAGAGCCTCCTCTCTTCCCACACCCGCAGCAAGAGAAATGCGAACGCGCGCGCCTCACAACCGCCAACGACTGCCCCACAAGCCCGTGCCGCTTCGCGTCAAGCTACTGATCCTCTTGCTGCTCAAGCTGCCGATTCACACACAGCTGAAGCTGCTGGTGGGCGTGCGCCAGCAGAAGGTGTAGGCGTCACATACAGCGGCACAGAGCGCGCCGGTGCACACTCTGATCTGGACGTTGCGTCTACAAGCGACGAGGTGGTCTTTCTCGAGTCCAGACAGGGAGAGACAAAGATCGCTGCGAGAAGCATTGCGTTGTGGCAGCCTCCAGCGACGCCCTCCGTCAGCGGCGCGCGTAGGAACGAGAGCTACCACGGAAACACGAGTGGTGACGATGGCAACTTCGGCGCGGACACGTCAGACCCAGTCGTGCAACGAACGCTTGTGGAAATGTTTGGTGATGAAAGCGAGAGTGGGGGCGATCGCCTGGCAGCCACCTCTCCGACATCAACGTATACTACGTTGCTCACAGAGACGACGGTGGCGCACGAATACTCAGAGGACGATTTTGAGCCTGGTGATGCTGTCGCGAATGTCAGCCGGGTCGTGTCTGGGTTTGAGGACGGAGACGTCAACGTCCTCGGCCTACAAGAGAAGCTCGATGATTATGACTCGGACCGAGACGCGCCTGAAGGTCTCCAGGACGAGGTCGGAGTCCAGGAGGACATCCTGGAGGTGCAGGCGGTCGAGGAAGACTACTTCGACGACGAACTGGTGACTGAGGGCTTTCTGGAAGCGATTGGCGACAGCGTGCGTATGGCAGAGGGCTCCGTCAACAAGGACGCGCTACGAGCAATGCCTTGGACCGTGCAGACGTCCGAGTTCAAGTGGGACGACATGCCAAAGTATCCATGTCTGGTCCAGCCTCGATGTCGGCCGACGGAGGATACACGGCGAGCGGCCGGGTCGTCTCTCTTTGATCTTTCTTTTCTCCCCTCGAGCTATCTGGCTCGAGATCGCTGATGATTCCAACTGATACAGACAGCAGCAGATGGGCCAGCGAGCTGCGGCTGTACAAAGCAAGCAACGCAAGAAGCACGCTCTGGACCCGAGCATGACGGTCAAGAGGCTACGAGAGATCTAGACGCGCCTGAGACGGAGCCCCAAGACCGAGGCACACGAGGTGCTGATCTTCATGGGGCTGCTCATTGTGAGCGTCTTGTGCCCCCAAGTATGAGGCCTCTACCACTACTGGTCTTTGCGCTCGGTCGGCGCCCGTCCGGGGTCTTTTGGCCGGTTTATGTCGAGAAACCGCTTCAACGAGATCGTGAGAAACGTGAACTTCTGCGACAATGAAGTGCGGGCGACTACGACCAACAAGAAGCGGAACGTGAGGAAAATGGTTCAGGTCCTCCAGAAGACCTTTTTGCGTGCGTGGACGATGGCCGCGCGGTTCAGCTTTGATGAGGGCGTTCTACCGTCGAGCTCACGGCGCAACCCGACGAGAACGTTCATGCCGGATAAACCCCATCAAGGGCGTACGGAGATGTTCATGGCGTGTGACGCAGACAGCACCTACTACTACCGGTACGTGAGCCTCAGATCTACAAGATGTCTCGGGATCTACAATATATCTCGGAATCTACGGGATGTGGTCTGACGCCCGTGTGTATCTTGTAGATTCGAACTGTACTTAGGAGCGAAGCCGCACGGGAACGAAACGCCGGCGCTCGACAACAAAACAGGACCCACCGCCGCTGTTCGGAATATGCAGCACGTCTTCACAAGCGTGCCGACTGCCTGGCGACTCATTGTTGTTGATCGCTTCTACACCTCTGTGGCTGTCGTCTTACAGCTTCTGACAATGAAGCTTTACGCTGTTGGCACTATCCGGACAAACAGCATCGGCTACAACAAGGCGGTCGTCGACCCACGGAAGACGAGAACCAGGACTGGCACACACGGAGAGTTCAAGATCTCTCGTTCTCAAAACGCGCCAGCGGTGTGGCGTTGAGCTGGATGGACTCGCGGCCAGTCCGCTTTCTGACCATGGGGGTCACTGGCATCAAGTCGTCGGTGGGGGGCGGAGCGGTGGCGACGTTGAGTCTGTGCCTTGTTCGAAACTGATTCGTGACTACCACGACCTCATGGGAGGTGTGGACCGTCACGACCAGCTTTGGCTCTAGCGCTATTCGCTGCAACTCACCAAAAGGTTCCGGAAGTACTATGTGCCGCTCTTTTTCGGACTCGTGGACCTCACGGTCGTCAACTGCTATGTGACGTACAACGCGTGCAAGAAAGACGCGAACTCCAGACCCGTCGAGCGAGCGGACTTCATGACGAAGTTACCAAACCACTCCTGGCGCTCGCGGAACGTGATTTCGCAGAAGTGGAGCCTATCACTCGCAGTGGCACGCCTGTATTGTCGAGGAAGAGGCAGCGCATGGTGTCTGCGCACACTGCCACTTTGTCGGATGGGTTGAGGGGAGGGGAAGAGCAGGAAGCGTCGGCAGCGCGCCTGCAAGGTGTATTCTCTGGTGCGGCGGAAAGTTGGTGGGAACGCGAGTGGGACCTCGTACTTCTGCGCGACGCGCTCGGAGGATTCTGCAAAGCTGTGGTTGTGTGTGAAGACTCGGCAGCCGAGTGAGTCGTTACGCATATGCTTCGACAACTGGCATGATGCGTTCGACTGCGGTCGATCTCTTCCTGCCGATGCATACACACCATCAAGATGCGCAGAGTTGGGAGTGGCACGAGCTACCGACGGTGGCGCCACGCGGCTGGATCGAGCAGTGACATGGAGCAGTAATAGCGTGAATGCAGCGAGAGTATGTTTGCGTGATGTGCTCTTCTTGTGTGCAACATGTCTGTGTTGTGCGAGGTGTGAGGTGGGTTGTGCGAGCGGGCTGAGCTGTCTAAGTGGTGGGAGCGAACAATGGGGGTTGTGCGA
>JAASFJ010001299.1:0-10286 GCA_023333755.1 Globisporangium uncinulatum
AAAGTGCGCGTCAAAAGTCTTGGAAAAAATATTTCGTTGACTTCACCATCATTTCTGCTCGCAGAAGCTCAAAACATGTTAGAAACGATAGAGCGTTTTGCGACGATTGCGGGCATACAATCCGATCATCGAAATTTGCAATGCAGCCAACGCAAGGACACAAAACGAATTTTTCAATGTTTGAGACGAATCAAGAGCCTGCGGTCAGATTGGTAACAAAAGTGCAATTCTTCTTAAACAAGCTTGAAAATACGTAATTTACCAAACAGGGATTACTGGGACCATTTGGTCGCATTTCCAGCTCTAAAAAAGAATTGCACGATGCCTACATGGCAGGAGGTGACGGAGAGGGACGTGAGCGAGATCCTAGAGCTTCGCGAGAAAGGAGAGAAGCTGCAGGTGATAGCGGCGCATGTGAAGCGCAGCGTCTCAACTGTGGCGCGCGTTGTCAGCGGGAGGCGGGGCGAGAAGTTCAAATCTCGCTCAGGAAGGCCGAAGAAGGTCAGCGAGAGGGATGCACGGCTCCTCGTTCGCGCCGTAACAACGCGAAGCGAAAGCGCCTCTCAAGCCCGCGCAAGCGTTGCGGTGGATGCCTCTGTGCGCACCGTGCAGTGCATCCTTCACGCAAACCCTGAGCTCTCGAAAACTGCTTGAAGAGTGCGTCAAACAGAGTTCGCGTCTCCAAAACGGTGGCAGCGTTGCTCTAGAGCCTTTTCTAGACTGACTGAACGCTCTTGAGCTGCTCCAGCAGAGCTTTCATCGCTTGTTTTTCGTTTGGCTCATGATCAGCTCTGCGAGAACGTCGTCGTCCTGGTCGAGAAACGCGTACAGCTTACAGCTGGAAATATCGATACAGCATCTTGAAAGTTGAACTCCATCAGGTTTATTGGCGCAAAATTGGACAAAGCTCGGTTTTGAACCAAGCACATCGCACCAAAAGAGTTAAAATTTTCAAGTGCAATGAATTAGTGGAGTTTATAAATATACCTTAGTTTGAAGCCTGGTTCAGCGTTCGGAGCTTGATCATCAGTAGCTGATTACAGCTATGTCGGTCTCGAACTCGGCGGTCAGTCGCTTGACAGCTAGGTTGATCGATGACTTGCGCAGCCAAGTAGAGGGACCAAGAGTAGCTTTACTAGTAGCTCGTTCACCGAGCAATTGTCCCCGACCACGAACGCGCACTGCTCCTCCTCTTTGTCAAAGAAGCCGAACATGGTCTTGATTGCAGCGTACTGGGTTCGTGCGTTTAGATCGTCGTTGGGCTCGTTGATGATCGGAGCGAGAGAAAGGAAAGGCATCTTGACAACGCCTTCGATGATGTAATCGGCAAACAAAGCAAGAGAATTCTCCGAACTTGAACTCCACTCGTCAGACAAACCCATACTTATTCGGCATCTCTCTCTTGTGGCCTCTTTCTCGAAAACGCGCGTCAGCTTGATGATAGGGGTGGGCTGAGTACCCTCGTTGATCGGCTGGGGGCCCGTTTATCTGGCACAAGCAGTCACTCATCAGTAAAATGAGAGATAGCCAATGCAATACGCCACGCTTGCAAAAGTAATTACCTTTTTGTCTCGGCCTTCTCTCAGAAAACAAACGGCAGGTTCCCTTGAACGATCCATTAAATCTACTGGCAGCGAGTGTGGACTTTCTGGATTACCAATGACAGAAGCGACCCTGTCTCGCTGGAACCAGCGTCGCGTGTTTATGCGTTGTAGTTAGGATGTTGGGATCGCACATGAGTTATCAGGTTTGATAACCCTCGTAAGTGTTTGCTTGGACACGCCAGAGCACACTCGACTACGCCACTCACCGGTCTTCAAGCGGTGACATCGCGAAACGCCTGGAAGAAGAAGGTTGATACTTGCTCAGCCGAGAACGCTGATCGACGGGCTGGGTCCACGATTTGCACCACTAGCGTCCTCGGTGCATATGCTGTCGTCGTCTTCCGTTCAATGTCGTCGCGCGAGAGACTGGAGTGCCTTTGATTGGTTATACTGGACTGCACCTGTTGCGAGTAAATACCCTGTAGCAACTCATAAATAAAACCATCTGTTTTGATGACGGTATTTTGAGAGATGCCTGTACTGTATTGATAATTTGCATTAGTGGTGAAATAGAGGCAGAGAGGTCTTTCTCGACCAGATCAGAAAAATGTGGTTTTATTGACCAAATTCTCTGGATTTTAATCCAGAGTTACTCCAGGATCCCAAAGAGACACCAGTGTGTAGTATAAAAGTATAAACTGTATAATTTAGTATTTGGAGCCCCAACCAACTTGAATTTAAATCATTTCAAAAATATATAGATATTAGATTATACTTATTATTCTGAGAAATGTGTAAAATCGATTTAAAACAGTTTTTGCTTGTGCAACATCATGTGAAAAATGTTACACGAGGGACAGACAGTCGACATTCGCTTTTTATTTATTAAGCTTTACGGATATAAAATCTGGTAAGTACAAACAAACAAAAGTGACATGAACATCCGACTACACAGAGCACTTTTGTGAACCATTCCGAGCTTGCACTCCACGCCAAGTTATATCGGCTACCCACGTTCGTGCGTTATCTCAGTAAATTTACGAGTCTGTGCTCGCAATTTAAATATGTTGCTCGCGAAATCGCGGCGAACATCGGAGACAGGACGAGAGGCGCGATTCCACAAATCGAGACGGACATTTGATGAACTTCTCAATTTTCAGTCGAGACACAATTATCGGCCACCCAATCCTATACAAATTTATGTTTAATTTCCGACAAATCCCACGGTAAACTCTGCTCACTTTCGCTTTTCCATCATTGTGTAGCGCCGGTGCTTGACCGAGCACGAGCGCGGTCGCAACGCTGGGCTGGACGAAGCTGGTCTGAGTCAACACGCTATCGCGAAGCGCACCGGACGGAGACGTGATACCGTACGCCGCGTTCTCTCCAACGAACCTACGCCAGAGGCGCCACGTCGCGGCTCCAAGCCAACTTTCCGAGCGGGGCCTGCGCCACCTTCGCGAGGCTGCTTCCGGGAGTGCCACCGCTGAGCAGCTCTATGACCGCTTGCGCCTGCAGGTGTCTGTACGCACCATACAGACAGTTATGGGAACGATGGATTAGCTGCTCTACTCTAACATTATCAGCACGCCGCCGCTGACCGCCGACAACAAGCGCACAAGAATGGAATGGGCGACCACGATGCTTCTTCGCGCTGACGCCAGGGCCGTTTGGGAGACCATCATTTTCTGTGATGAGAAGCAGTGGAATCTTGACCGGTCCGACGGCCTGCAGGTGTACTTGCAGGACCTGCACGCGGCACCGCGGTAGGCAGTTCGAAGTGATGGCGGCGGTGGGTCAGTGATGGTCTGGGAGCGTTCAGCGCCAAGGGCAACGCCAACCTCGCTGTTCTCGTCGGTCGACAGGCCTCAGAAGACTACGTCTACACTCTATCCGAGCACACCTTCCCTTTCGCTCATCGAGTCTATGGCATTGACTGCATTCTTCAGCAAGACAATGCCGCCATCCGCGTGCCGCCAAGGACACGTAAGCTTTTCGCTGAGCAAAACGTCATGGTACTCGAATGGCCGCCAAATTCTCCCGATCAATCCAATAGAAAAACTATGCTCGATAATGAGTAGAACAGTGTACGAGAATGGAAAGCAGTGCAGCAGTGTGCCCCAGCTTCGGTCGGCACTGCTTAGCACATCGGATGCGATACCGCTCTCCGTGCATCAGACTCTCGTGGCGTCGATGCCACGCCAATGTGTTGTAGTGATTGAGAAGAAAATCGAAAAACTCACTACTGATAAACTTAAAATCTGCATAGGATTGGGTGGCCAAAAAATATATTTAACGATTTTCTAATCATCAATGTCTGTAAGAAGTGAACCCTCGAGTACGCGGTCAAAAATGCTAACTTCACTGGTCCTTTGTCGATTAGGCTCAAACTTGCAGGGCATGTTCACTGGTGTGTTTGATGAAGCCACCGAAGTTTCGTTAGCTAGATCGTCATGTCTATTGAGATATCAAACACCATCAAAATTGTCTTTAGCTATGAGTGTCGTGTTTCGGATGAGGTGGTTGCTGGATGGACAAAGAATTTCCGCCAAGACACTATTTCTTGATACTTTATTTAAGTCAATTTAATCACTATGGCTATAATCTTAAATATCGCAAACTATAGATCGTATTTTCAAATAAAAGCCAACCTTTTGAAAGTGTCACCACGAGCTCGCAAATACTTCAATCAACAAATGCTCATGTGTACATCCTCACGTTTACATGTGTTTTGGAGTAGTCAATTTTTGCGGCGATGAGAGAATAGACCAATGACGTTCTAGAAGACAATGCCGTGCCTGTAGCCCAGGGAAGCTCTGGGATACGGTGGGTTGGTTCTATTAATTATCCCTTTACTGAAAAGCCAGTGTCAAAAGCCACGCATTCTTATAAGCCATGCTGTACAAGTCTGAAAGAAAATTGAAGTCTCAAATTCTTTGTTGAAAGCCACACGTGTACTTTGACTGTGAAACTACACTGATTGGTATGTTGCAAGGCCTGGAGGCGTCGTCGCGACCGTCGCGCGCGGTGTTGGGACCGCCTATTCGTCCAACCAATCGCGGCCGGTGTCAATGAGGACTGCGCTGCCCGGTGGTGCGAGCGGGCTCGGTCGCGGCTGGCGCCCGTCATCGCAATGTCTTCTTCAGAGCACAGGTCGTCAATGCATGCAGCACGAACATCATTTTTGATGTCGCTGGCGCTCTTGGCGCACAGCTGCGATCACTGCTCTGCTGCTGTTGCTGCTGAACTCGTTTGGTAGCACGTTGCTGACGTCTGCAAGCGGACAACGTGCTTGTCGAGGGTGTAATACAGTTCTCTTCACCGCTTACCCCCCTCTCTCTCCATTTTCCCTTCTCAACACGACTACGACCACGCCTAGTAGTCGCTGTCACGTCGCTACGCATGCGAGGCCCATTTGCCGGTTGCGGGCTCCTCCGGGCCACCGCGGACCTGGCTAGCGCATGCAGCTGCCACTACCGCCCGTTTAACGCGGCAAAGCGCGCGAGCGAGCTGGACGATGGCGAGGAAGGTCGGTCGCAAGCAGCTGCAGCGCGTTACAGGGTGATGGGTCTCGAGCAGCCAGGGCGGGGTGTCCTGTTACTTGTACTTCTAATGGATGGCGCTATAGCCAATGTGATGATCGTATTGTATGGCTACAGCAGCGATGAGTGGATGCGGGCGAAATACATTAAAGCCGACCTAATAGACGTGTAGACCGATTTTGTAGGGTGCTGTAAATGCGGGGTGGCTTTCAACATGAGTTTTTCGTTAAGTCATTTAAAATCAAACCCTTGAGCTCACAGTCAAATCAATTGATGATCATCATATGTACACGATTCGGTGGCGTAGATTACATCACCCACCAATAAAGGGCATGGATGTGGTGAAAGAGAAATTTAAATAGAATATAACCAGATGTCTACCGAGGACAGACATTTCTCTACAAGGACGGAAATCGTCTTCTCTTCCCGAACGAGCAACATCCTGTCAAAAAATGTATTATATATGACCGATTATTTGGAGAAAAAAGACATGTGACCTGAGTGTTGCTCGTCAAAAATGATGTTGGGGCGGTGTGTTCCCAGGACAGGCATGTATCCATCCTGACCTCTACGAGCGACATCAAATTATTTTGGTTTTTGTGAAAACCAAGAAAAAACCCCGAAAACCAGCTTTTTAATTTTGGTGTGGTCGCCCCAAGCTTAGCCGAATGGTCAAATGTCGGAAAATAAGTTCAAGATCGCAAGACCATCTCAGATTCCGGTAGAGCTCTGGAAAAATTCCAGAGAACAGCATAAAAATGACCCGCCAAAGGGTCCCTTCTAACAGACATTGGTGATTAAATCGTTAAAATACGTTTTTTAATTACGCTTTTTAAATTTGATTTTTTAAAACTAGTTCTCCGACTCAGTACAAAGGATTTGGCTGATTTGGGTAGGTGTCACCAAAATCGTGAAATCCGCTAGAGCGAACTACATTGTGGGAGCTACATGGTTGGATAGAGCGCTATCTCGTCATGTCATTGATACCCTTGGTTGCTTCAGATGCACAATAACGGTCGTATGCCACAAACTCGCGCGCAGCGTCCTGACCTTGGTGGCCACAGGTTATTTCCTATAAGAACCTTCCTATAATCTCGAAGTCGCTACAAATGCATGCGATAATAACCAAGATATGGGATGATTTATTGTGGTTCGAGTGAATACAAAAATGAGTACGACCTGCACGAATCCGCTGCAGACCACATATACCAGCGGCACCAGCGCGGGGCACTGATGATCCGTCTAGTACTGAAAAGACATCTTGCTGTGTGACGCGATCTTTGGTCGTGCCATCGCACGGTATGAAGAACCATTCAAGAGACGAAGCCTCGGAGAGATCTGGAAGACCACCAGAGTTGAGTTACTCTTGGTAGGATACCAGAAAGATCACAGAGCGCTTCATACTGAATCTATTAGTGCATGCATACTGAATGAAAGCAAAGGTGTCTGGTGCGGTCGATGCGATCACCGCCTGTGCTGCGCAGCTCTCTCAGAGAACTCACTTCCCATTGTGCATCGCAGTGCACAGGTGGGCCGCATCGCAGACCGCGCCAGTCTTCCTGGGAGCCCTTCGTGCCCCGAACGCACCGTGTATCCATTCAGTTACATTGACGGTTACTGATTGATTACATATAACCTACCTGCGGAGGGTACTCTACGTACTCAAACTTGCACCTCTTGTGTCGCCGTTTCCGCTCCCGATTTACACCGCTCCGCCCAATACGATGTTGCTGCCACTTGACGCCTCGATGTCAACACTGTTGCTACTGCTCTCTGTCAACCATCAAAATCCCTCACCGTCGATGCATCCACGCCTCAGCTCGCACACACACCACCGCCGCTCGTCAAACAAGATATCGCCTACCAAGCAGCTAGCCGAATCACTCGCATAGGATTGCCGCGCACTCGCAGCATCACATCCTCCCGCTCCGTGTGTTGGCCCACTCCTATGGTTTTGCCAGAGGTCATTCCCGACCAGGTAAAACGGTGAAGATTTTTACACAAGGACATAATTTGAACGGAAATAACTGAATAATCCTCGACTCACGGCCCTAAGACCGAATAAGTTATCGCTGGAGGCATGTCATTTCATCCACCAGAGATGCAAAAACTGCGGAGATGCACTAACGTGATCCACGATAACTTGGCAAGTGTGAGGCCTGGTGCCAGCATAATATCACCAAATCCGCACGACACAGAGCTCTCGAATGGTGTTGTTCTTGTGGTCCAGTTCGCTCTAGCGGATTTCATGTTTCAGAGGCGACCTACCAAATCTGGTGTATTTGACCCGGAGAATCAGTGTTAAAATCGATTTTTTAAATCTAATTTCAAAATAACGTACTAGTAAACCGGTACAGGTAGTTACTTTTTTTCGAAAAAACAATAAATAAACTTCAAAAATCCAGAGCTTTCCTCGCTGAGCGTGGCATTCAGTGTCATTATGGATGATAAAAAATACCTGAATTTAACACGATTCTCTAACTCAAGTTCACCAAATCTGGTAGGTCCCCCCCTGAAACATGAAATTTGCTAGAGCGATCTGGATGACACGAGTGAGACCATACGAGAGCCCTGTGTCTCGCAGATTTGGTGATACCATATTGACAGCATTTGGTCTCATGTTAGCCAAGTTATGCCTGGTGACGTGGAGGTATCTCCACATTTTTGCGTCTCTGGAAGCCGAAATGACATGCCTCTGGCGAGAAATTATTCGGTCTCATGACCGTAAATCGAAGTTTATTGAGTTAGTTCTGTTAGCAGTACGGGTGTTTCTGCCAATAAACCCAGGCTGTTCGAATTCGTTGCGAAAGATCTAGCGTTCTCAATTTCATCACTTTCACGAAATTAAGCGTTGCTGTCAGTTTGGTCAACTATCGCTTCGCTTTGGTCACAGTTGACTTAGATCATGCGCCCAAAGCGTTGAGCAGCTAAGGCCGCGTCTTTAGCGGCTCAGTTCGTACACAGAGCACGTTCGAGTGTGTCGAGTAGTAAGTGTGAATGCATCCTATCTGGGTGCATGTTGGTCTCCTGGGGCCAGAGCGAGTGTTTTCGTACGTAATGATTTTAAGATCCACGCGATGCGGAATTATTCATCGTATATTCTCTGGAATTTCTTCAGTTATTCCGAGATCTGACTTCGTCTACCTTCTCTGGAAATATGTTCTGATTTTTTACCGTTCGAGAAACCTTCATGCAACCTTTTCTAGATTTTTCAAGACTTTTTCTTGAAAAATCAGAAAATGAAAATAATTTTAGGTCGTCCGAAGAGGTCTACGCCCTTCCTCGGAAGACATCTCCTAAAATTAATTTCGTACAGGAAACATTCATGCTACATTTATAAATTCACATTATAATTGGTCATAAATGGTACATTTTTGGCGAGATTGTTGCGTGTTCGGGGATGGTAGACAATTTTCTCCCTTGTATAGAACTGTCTGTCCTTGGCAGACATCCCGAAATGTTCGGTTTACATTTCCGACTACCCTTCACTCTACCCTTGTATCGGAAGGTGCTGTGGTCTGCTGTCACCGAAATAGGACAAAAACGGAAAGCCTCCTTTGCATCATTGCCTCCAAGCAAACAATTCTGACCGTGTCGGGCAGTACATGCACTACACTACAGTACCACTTTCTTGGTACACATGTATAACAGGAAAGTGGTACAGTACTGTATGGCAACCATTTGGAAGGCGACTATCGTCAATGCATTCATCATGTTAACCCACACCTCAAGGGTTAAATTCCAGAGCTTCACCGAGCATGGCACGGCACTGCCGAAAGTAATAATTTATTTGTAGAGGTTTCAGCGGATATAAAAGTTTTTTTAAACTGTGCCCACCAAGGCCAAGATGCTACACGCGAGAGCGGCATGCGGTCAATATTGCGCATTTGAAGCAACCAAAGCTACCGATAGAATCGCGAGATGACCATCTATTTAAACATGTCGCTGCTACACGCTAGTTCGCTCTAGCGTATTTCACGATTTTGACAGCACCTACCTGAATCGGCTAAATTCGGTGTACCGGTACAGACAACCTCCTCAAAAATCGTGGCATGAGTTTGGCTGGTAGCCAATATTCATTTATAAAGTTCGCATCAAATATCAAGGTATTCAATTATGAAGGCACGAGTACCGTGGACATCACAAAGAGTGCACTCCACAATCGGCCAACACGGCGAGTCAAACGAGCACTTGAGGCCAAATGGGTAGCGAAAAGAGAATCAGTAGGGGGTTACCCAGACAACTCTCCCGCCGCGCACAAAGAGATTTTCAAAGTCCTGCTCGCAGTGCAGCACTGTGTGCTCGCGCACACGCACGCACACGCACGCACACCCACGATCGCTCGCACAACGAATTTTGACACATAGCAGCAAATCTTACTTTAAACACAGAGATTCCAAGTCTTGTGTTAGCTCGTACATATCGTACACAGTATTTGTGTGTGCATCCAGCAGTTGGCAATAGTTGTCGGCGACACACTCGCTGACGCTTCTTCAGCCCACCGCATAGCGGTGAGAACGTCGTTGTAGACCTTGTCGAGTACCCGCCCACTGCTTCTATCACCGCTTGCCAGAATGATGTCTATATGGTCTAGTGCTTGTCGTGTTTGTCGTTTGCGGAGATGTGCAATGATTTGAAGAATGATCCCTGCGTCCTGAATGTGAAGGTGCGACGTCGTGTTGGGCGGAAGCATCGCCACGTCGGCGTTGGAGAGAGGGTCGCATACGCTCTGTGGCGACGCGTTGTCCAGAAGAAGAAGAACACCCACATGTCGGTTCGCATAGTGGCGTCAAAGCGATAGACCCAGCTCTGAAAGCGTTTAGTGTTCATCCAAGCTTTTGGCGTGCTAGTGTAGTCGATCCCCAGTCATCGCAGCTCTTGCCCTCAAAGTAGCGTGGGCGATTGCTCGCCCCAACGAACAGCAGCGGGAGCTTTGACATGTCGTCTGCATTCGACGCGTCGGCGACGATAATCCTCTTCTTCTCTAGCTTTTGTCCTGACATACGGCGCGCTGATATTGTCCTGACTGGAGCCCCGGTGTAGAAGTATGCTGTCTGGTCGAGATTGTAGACGTCGCACCGCTTGTGGCATGACGTCAGGAGCTAGAGCTCTGCACTTCCCTTGCGCACCACTTCTGCGTCGACGGACGCTGCCTCGCCCTTGACGAGCAGCGAAACGAGACTGTGAGGGGGGGGGGTAG
>JAASFJ010001300.1:0-10271 GCA_023333755.1 Globisporangium uncinulatum
AAGTTGGCAATCACCTCTCCTCGATCCCATCTCCACCGCCACTTCGCGCTGAACTGGTGCGTTGCCAAAAACGACTGGCCACCAGCGATTCTCCGCCCCACGTTTCTGCCGAGCAACATTAGTACAAGCAAGGATACTTACCTAATTTGCACAGGAAACATATATGAGAGGAAATCCAGATAGAACACCCTCACGTCCATTTCCACAAAACCCACATGGTTTAGTTTTGCTAACACGATCTAAAAGTATCTGTTAATTTTAGATCGATTTTTTTTTAACATCTGACTCTTGGCGGATTGATCCCATATGTGCACTCCTTGCCCTTGTCCTTGTCCTTGTCAGGCAGCATCGCAAGTCTGAAGCTTCGCACATGAATAGAAGAACTCGTTTTGCGAACTTCCATCGCTGACTACGACTCTGAGAAGAAGAGCAAGTTCCCATCCGACGCTCACAAGCTCCTCTTTCTGGAAGCCAAGCGAAGCCCAACGTGAACGGACGCTTCGTGTCGGTGCATGCGTGTGTGACATGGTCGTTTTGCTGACCGGAACTTTTGAGCTCTCAACATCCTGTTTAGGAGAGGGTTCTCTCTCAAGACACCCACACGAACCCGACAAAAGCCGCATAGTCCATGCCATTGTTGTGTAGTAAGCGCCTCCTTCCACCCATCTACGCGTTCATGTACTCGCTCGCCTCCATGCTCTCGTCGTGCTCGTCATGGTCCACATGGTCCATCGTCGTGCTCAGCTCGTCAGGGTCCTCCCCACGCATGAGCTTCTCGAGTCGGTCCAGACCGCGCACCGCCTCCACAGACGCTGGGTTCAGACTCAGCGACCGGTGGTACTGCGTCATCGCTTCACTAAACTGCTTGTCAAGCGCGTACACGTCGCCAAGTTTCGTGTACACTTCTTCGCGTGCGTACTGCTTCGAGAGCACAAGCAGCCTACTCCACACGTAGTACGTCCATAGTCCGTTCAGCCCACCAACCTCCGTCAATCCCATCCCATCTCATCAGCACTGTCCGCATACGCACTTGTCGATCGCGGCCGAGAAGTTGCCTTCGTGAAGGAGCAGGTCGACGAGGCCAAAGACCGCCGTGAGCTTCCGTGGCTCGAGCGTCAGCGCTCGCTGGAACGCCTTACGTGCGTGCTCCTTGTTCTCTGGCCGCAACGCAAAGACGCTCCCGAGTAGTGTGAAGCTCTGCGCGTGGTGCGGGAAGAGCTTTACGACGCTCTTCGCTGTGTTCACCGCTTCTTTGTACCGGTTCACGCCCTTTGCGCACAGGTCGCAGTAGCTCGCGACCATGCCAGCGTACGCGTCCAGCGTCTTTGCGAGCTTACACGACGTCGTGAACGCTGCGAGCGCGAGCTCGGGCCGATGGAGCGTCAGCAACTGCGTCCCTCGGAACAAGTGCGCAGCTGCGTGCCGTCGGTCGGTCGCAACCGCACGGTCGGCGAGCTGCAAGGCCGCTTCGTGCTCGCCTTTCAGGTCGCTGTAGTACGCGGCCGCGAGCCAGACAGACGCGTGCGCGTCACTCGTGTCAAACACGTCGTGGACCAAGCTGCTGAGCTGGGTGCGGGCGTTGCTCTTCCGGAGGCAGTTCGCGTGGACGTCGACCATCGCGAGGTTCTGGTCGTCCACTTGGTGCGCTCGTTGGAACAGCACGTGCGCTTGGTGGAAGAACTCTTGCGCCATTTCGAGACTCGCACGCTGTAGTAGACAGTGGACGTTGTCAGGGAACACGCGCTCGAGCGCGTCGAACGCCTCGGCAGCTGCACGGTACCGTCCGCGTCGAGCGTTCATGTGGGCGACGACGAGCGTCTCGAGCCACGCTGTGTCGGCCTGCGCCACGCTTGATGGGAGCGACCGCAGGGCAGCGAGCGTCGGGTAGAACGCCTCAATGTCTCGCGGACGTGACGGTAGTGGGGCAGTAGAGGTGGAAGACCCACTGGTGGAGCTGTTGCTGCTGCTGCTGAACGCGGCCACGCTCGTCTCTTTCGCGACTGCGAGCTCAGCCAGCGCCAGTGTGGCTTCAAGTGCGTACGGGTTCTGCCTGGTGAGTGAGAGATAGAGAGAGAGATGGGGCGGAGGTGTACGTGAGCTCCTGAAGGCGTGGAGAAGAAGAAAGAGTCACTCACCTCAGTGCGGTCGAGAAGGACTCTTCAGCCTTGCTCTTGAGCCCTTCGTGCAGAAAGAGCCGGCCGAGCATGAGGTTCACGCTCAGCGTGCGCAGTTGGCTCGGGATCGAGTTGAGCTGCAGTAGTAGCAGCAGCAGCAGTCAGCGCTCTGAAGTGTCCATCGCTTCACACAGTCACACAGTCACACACCAGTTCGAAGGCCGGGTTCAGCGTCTCTAGCTCGATCCAGCACTTGGCAATGCGCGCCTTCACGTCCACGGCCTCCTGAGTCGCTGTCGCACCGGCAGGTCCGGCTACGAGCTTCCAGTAGCGCTTGTAGTACTGCTGCTCAAGCACAAACGGGAGGACAGTATGGGAGTGTGGATGAGCTCACAGGACAAACGTCCTCACGTCAGCAGCCACCACAATCGCCACTGCCGCATATCCTACAACCCACAATAGCGCGCTTGAACTCGCGCTGCTCTGTCAGCAGCTCGGCAAAGAGGAAGAAGCTGCGCGCGTGGAAAGCGCGCGTGTCCTCGCCTTCGACTGGCGACGCGGCGGCCGCCAGCGAGACCAGCAGCTCTCCGAGCAGCTGCGCTGACGGCCACAGGCCGTCGCGTACAAAGAGCGCGAGCTGTTGCTGCATGGCGATTGGGTCGCATGGTCGCGACAGCTGTGTAGCAGCAGCAGTGGTCAAAGAGGCCGACGACGGCGGTGGTGAAGTGGTCATACTGATCAAGGCCAGCGCTTTTGAGCCTACACGTCGCTTGGATAATCGACAAACGTCCACCACCTCCTTCTAAGTACGGATTTGGTTTCTTCAAGCACCAAAATCGACATTTTCGACAGGATGGAGCTCGTAGTCATCTTCCGCTCCTGCGAGTGCGTCCCCTGACGCTCCCTTCCTCCACCCACGGCAGTGCTGATGACTCACTCCACCCCCTCTCACTCACTCTCTCAGATACTATGTGGAAGTCGTCACTACCACCCCCGACCACCTCGCACTCCCTCTTGAGCTCCTCCAGCTGCAGCTCTTCTCGCTCGTGGGCGTCGCACCGGACGCGCAGCTGCTGCTGTCGTCACGCGGTCAGCTGCTAGTCCCCAGTGCGGCTGCTACCGACCGCGACGAGCTTCTCTTGCCGCGGGACGACAGCGAGCAATGGCCTCGGCTCTTCCTACTCGACAGTACCACCAGTGAGCGAGAGCCGCTCCCGACCGACTGGCAGAGCGTGTGTTCGCGTGTCGCTTTCGGAGGCGTTCCAGTGGTACAATGCGCGTTCGCAGCGACCACTGGCGCGCTTGTGTGCCATGCGTGCGCCACCACGTGCACGAAAGGTGCGAATTGGAGTAAAAAACCACCCGTGGCGAGTGGTGGGTGGTGGTTGGACATGCTCCTTGCTTACGTAAACGGTGGTTTGGTTGTTTTTTGTACATGAACGCCCAGCGGCGCGACCTTTGACCCCGAAAGACTGGCACGCAGATGACGCAATCACTGCGCGCTTTATCTCGGAGATCGCCATCGTCGCAGGCGACGTCGACGTGCCACCACCACCAGGCTTCCAGCGCCTACCACAAGACCTCAACCACTCGGCGTCAGGGGACCACGTGTACCTGTGCGTGAAGCGTGGTGCGTCCAGTGCTTCCCGTGGTTTTTGGTCATGTCGAGTGGTTTTTGGAAACGCACAGTCCTCAATCCCACCTCATTGGTCTTTGTAGGCGGCAACCGTGTGTTGACGCAGCTCCACGTCGACTTCTCGAGCGCTGGTGTCTCGTCCTCTCCTCTTCCCGCCCCACAGAACCACTCTGTGGACTGCAACCGTGGCAACCAGAGCCCCACACGCGTGCACGTGAGCGCCGCCTCCGTCTTCCGCTCCCACGACGCTGGCAACGACGCTCTCTGCACACTCGCAATCACCGACGTGCGCGTCGTGATTGGCGCAGACCAAACACCACCGACGCCGGCGCACGTCCGGATCCCTCTGAACCTGAACGAAGGTGTCGCTGGCGACTGCGTGGAGCCCATCTTCCTCTGGTACGCACTCGCACCACTCGGCGCTTTCGTGTGCGACAGCGACAGCAAAAACCACAGTGCGTTCGGTGAGTGTCTCTTCCAAGCACGTCACACACAGCTGCGATCCATCGACGACCTGGACGCCAGCCGCGTGCATGCAGCAACCGTCCTAACCCACGCTCGAGTCGCTGCAGACGACGTGGAGCTCCGGACGCTGTACGCAAGCGGCGAGGCTGCGATGCGAGGCCGCTTGGAGAGCGCACTCGCGCGCGCCCAGTCGTACGAGAGCCCAGCGATGCAGGCGGAAGCGCTCCAGCGCATCCCAGTGCAGACGCTGCACGAGCGCGCGCGTGCGAACCTGTCACCGCGACCGTCGTTCCGAGACGAGCTCTTGGTGCAGCTGCTGCGGTGGTTCAAGCGCGAGTTCTTCACGTGGACGAACCAGCCAGCGTGTAGTATGTGCGGCTGTGTCGACACGACGTTCGCGCACTCGGCGTCGCCTAGCACACTGGAAGAGGTCCGTGGTGACGCGAGCCGAGTCGAAGTGTACAAGTGCCCCATGTGCCTGGCGTTCACGCGGTTCCCACGCTACAACAACCCTGTGACTCTGCTCGACACGCGCACTGGCCGGTGTGGCGAGTGGGCGAACTGCTTCACGCTCTGCTGTCGGGCGATGGGGTTCGAAGCACGGTACGTCCTTGACGTGACCGACCACGTGTGGACCGAAGTGTACTCGGACGAGACCCAGCGGTGGCTCCACTGCGACGCGTGCGAAGAGCAGCTCGACTGTCCGCTTACGTACGAAGTTGGGTGGGGCAAGAAGCTCTCGTACATCTTCTCAGCTGCCCACGACGAGGTCGTGGACGTTGCGAGGCGGTACACGCAGAACTGGGACGCCATGCGGTCGCGCCGCCAGGACGTGAGTGAGCGCTGGCTCCGTACTACGATCGCACAGATGAACGAGACGCTCCAGAGCGCACTGCCGCGGGCGCGAGTCGATCTGCTGCGTGGGCGAGCAGTGGTGGAAGAAGCGGAGCTTACACGTGGCCGTGCGGTGACGGCTGATGAGGTGCAGGGCCGAGTATCTGGGTCGGCAGAGTGGAAGAGTCAGCGGAGCGAAGACGGGACACAGCTCGTCGACACTGTTAGCAGTTCGTCTGCTACAGCGACGGAAGAGCAGCAGGCCAGTTCAGAGGAGATGCTGGTCGTGGAACTGTCGCAGCGACTGTGCAAGACCATGGTCCTAGGCTGCGAGAAGAGCCCGTCGTGTCCGAACCCGTACTGTCAGCTCCGCAACGATCCTGGCGACAGCGACAGGACGGAGCGTGCGGCGACCGCGATTCGGCTCGTCGGGTCGTTCAACCAGCGAGGGTTCGGTGCTGCGAGTCTCGCGTCGCTGCTCTGTCCACACCAGCCGTCTGAACTGCGCTGGTTCGTACTCGCACGTCGTCCGCGGTTGTACCTGCCGCTCCAAGATGCCGACGCATCGAGTGGGGCGCCAGGCTGGCTGGTCGACAGCTCGGGCGGCGAGAACCACGTCCTCAACTCGTCGCGGTGTCCTGTGCACAAGCCGTTCCGGATCCCGGACACTCTGGACGCTGGCACTGCGTCGTACGGTGTCCAGCTCTTCCCACGCCAGTCGCTCGTCGCGGAGCATGCGATCCCACTTAACAACGCGTTCTCGCTGTCGTTCCTCGTCCGGTTCGACGCTGGCGGAGTCGACGCCTTTACGACAGCCGACGTGACAGTCTTGAGGGTCGTGATCGACAGCCGTGTGTGTCTCTCGTTCCGTGCAGTGTCCTTTCAGAGGCACGTGCCTGGCGTTGCGTGCGAGCTGCAGGTGGGCGAGAACAGCAGCAGCAGCAGCGACAGTACAGCGATCCTGTCGTTCGGGTCGTACGCGCACGTCGGACTCGTGCAGTCAAAGGACGGGACCACGTTGCTCATCAACGGCACAGTCGTGCTAGAGGACAAGAACCACCCGCTTCCAGCCGCATCGACAGCGAGTGACCGCACTTCGCTGGCGCTGACGCTTCTTGGACCAGCAGAACGCGCGAGCACCAGTCAGCCACCATCGAGTGCAGTCGTGAGCCACGTGGCAGTCTTCGAAGAGCAGAGAGACGAGGAGAAGAACGCGGACGCGACAGCGTTTGTCGCCTTTTGTACAGCGATGACGCAGCGATTCGTGAGCTCGCCGGCGCTCGTGGCGTTCGGAACGGACGGCGCAAGTGCAGCCGACCAGCGGTGCACAGTGGGAGCAGCGAACGCACAGCGAGGGTATCGCGTCGCCAGAGTGCTGAGTACGTTCGTCATATGGTTGGTTAGTTGACTGGTTGGGTGGGTAGGTCGTACTGTCGCGAGCGTGTGACTTATTGTGTCTCTCGGCGATCCGGTCGACAGTGTGGGGCGATGAGTTCTTTGACGGTATCCAGTTCGTCTACGAGGCGGTCGACTCGAGCAGCAGCAGCCCAAACACCAGTCAGCTGGTGTTTGGGCCGCTTGTCGGGAACGCGCACGCTGTCGCGTCGGCGTCGTCGGCGTCGGCCCAACTGCGACTGTTTCCAGGCGAAGTCGTCGCATCTGTGAGTGGCCGCAAAGGCGCGTGGACCGACAGCGTTCGCATCGCCACGAGCTTTGGACGCGAACTCGCGTGCGGCGGCCGTGGCGGTGGAGACTTTCGCGTCCCAGTGCCGAGTGGGAGCGAGGTGCGCGCAGTGACGTTCTCTGTCGGCGACCACCTTGTGGACCCCGTGGTGTTTGCTGGAGGCGACAGCGCAGCAGAGCGCATTGCCGCCCAGAGGTGCGTGTCGAGTCGTCGTCGTCTCGTGGTGGTCGCGTGACTGCGAGTTTGAAGCCGTGTACTTGTCGTTTCGTGCGTCGCCTTTCAGTGAGGAGCTGCGCGAGTTGACGGCGTCGCTGACGAGCGGCAGAAGCTCGACGGGTCGCAAGAACGCAGTGGCTGCAGGTACGCGTCTCTCTGTGTCTGTGTGTGTAGGAGACTCGCTCGCAGTTCGCTAACGGGTCGTGTGAGTGGGTGATGCAGCACTGCGGTACCTTGAGAACATTGCGAGCCATCCGCAGGACGCCAAGTTCAAGAAGATCCGAGCGAGCAACGCGTTCTTTGCAAATAGTATCGGGGCTCTCGAAGCGGACGGCAGTCGCGCGTTCATGCGCTGGTGCGGGTTCCAGCCGCTCGCTGAGGACAATGAGACGTTCTTTGTGCTCAGTGACGGCGACTTGGGCGACGAAGCTGCGACTGCGATGGCGGTCGAACGCCTCGAAGGGAGCGTCCACCGTCGAATCTCGACGCTAAAGCGCTTCACTGAGTAGGAGAGTGCTGTTGTCGAACAGTGTACTACTGTATGTAGTCGTCGGCACTGAGACGGAGCCCTAACAGGCCCAGGTTGTTAGACCCGATGTTGTCAAAACACCACGCATGGCTTCGTACGAGAGCACAGGTGAGGCAGTGCGAGTACACTGCCACCCCGGTTCTTGTTCGACCCCGAATAGTTCGTCGGCCTTCGCATAACGAAGACAGCAACAGGAACAAGTTTACCAGCCACGAACCAGCCACTCCTGACAACGGCCGACATCACGAATACAAACTGACGAGTTGGCTGGTCGGTGCTGACTGTGGCACACTGTGGTGTTGCCATTATGTCAGACGCCTCGCTCTCACGCAAACCCTTTGGCTCTCAGCAGTCCGATCGCGTTGCCAAGTTCTGTGCGCTGCGTGTACTTGTGGGCTGTCGCCACCTCCCAAGTCACCAGCGTCAGTGTTAACTCGCATGCTTTCGTTCTCAAAAGCCATTCCAGTAGCGACGCACCGTTCTCGTTGCAGAGCAAGAAGATCCACTCGCCAGCGTAGCGCTTGACGTTCGTGTCGAGACACGTGAGGAAGAACGTGAGGTGCTTGAAGTAGAACGCGGTCGCGTCGTCGTCTGCAGCTCCGGGTGGAGAGTGTAGGCCATCAGTTGGAGGCAAGCGCTGGGCGGAGGCAGTGGGTAGGACGGTGTTTCGGAAAAACGCGCTCACGCTCGGCTTGGCTGTCTGCGTGAGGTTGTGGCACACGATGAGGATCGGGAGCATCTCGCTGATCGAGCTGAGGTGGTCACAACGAGCCAATGAAAGTGAGAGAGAAGGAGAGAGTGGTTGGTGAAAGGCTCACACTCGAAGCAAGTAGTGTGCGTTGGTCGATAGGCAGCGTACCGAGTCTTCTCGACGCGCGTCGCGAGCAGCAAAGCCCGGAGATGCGCCACGAGAGCCGACAGAATCGATAGTTCGCTGTCGCGTGCGCTACCTCTTCCAGGCTGTGCAACATCCTCGCCACCGACGAACGCTGTGAGCAGCCACGACGGGACAAACAGCAGCACTTCAAGCGCTCGGTTCGTGATATCGAGGAGGACGGGGTCCAGTGCCGACAGCTCGGGAGGCGACTCGCGGAGAAGACGGAGGAGCAGTTCACCCGTTCTGCCAGCAGCACCAGGCGAAAGAGACGAGAGTGAGGGCAACAGCTTCGCCTTCGCTCTTGCCACCACACAACCACCTGACGACTAGAGCGCGAGACGAACTTGCGAACGATGCCATAGATTCCAGAGTGTACGTCTTCCGCCTGCGTCGTCCACTCCATGCCGCTTGCGAGCACTGTGAGCAGCTTGAGCAAGTCGAGGACGAGCGTGGAGCGGTCGCAGTCGACTGCGAGCTTCAGGATGCCGCCGCCATAGATGCTGAAGTATAGTGTCTGCAAGGCACGGACGAGTATCAGCGGATGTGAAGGTGAGGGGGTCACAAAAGGCAGTGGTCCTCCCATTCGCACCGAGAACACGAGTTCCCACGTCTCCTGCGACCCGCAAAGCGCTGCGACTGTGTCTGGAGCCTCGCAAGCCACGAGCAGGAGCTTCCAGACGAGCAAGTGGAAGGACGCGGGACCGGGTCGCTGGTTGTAACAACTCGCTTCCACTGTGAGTCGGGACCGATGACTCGAGAGACCTGCGACACCACAGTCATGCCTACAGACCTTTGCGAGTGCGAGTACGCGAGTCAGTCGAGCG
This sequence comes from Globisporangium uncinulatum, assembly GCA_023333755.1. Classification (NCBI taxonomy): domain Eukaryota; phylum Oomycota; class Peronosporomycetes; order Pythiales; family Pythiaceae; genus Globisporangium; species Globisporangium uncinulatum. Next base: position 9,180 of record JAASFJ010001300.1, read on the forward strand.
GTCTTGAGAAGATGATGCGTTACAAAGTCCGGCCGGGAGGAGACGGAGTTGATCGCGCACTTGAGCGCTTCCTCGTTCACTTTCCACGCAGTTGAGGTCGTCGCCGAGGCCTCTGCCATGGCCAAGAACCTCTCAAGAGTCTTCGCAACCACCCCAAGGAGCACTCGCACTTAGTATCACGACGGGTCCATCACACAAAGCGGCAGCGTCCTGGACTCACCTCGACAGTGAGCAGCGCTTCGATGCCGCGACGGTCACGCATGAAGACCTTGCAGCGCTCAAGCAGCGCAACCGCTGACTCCGCACGCTGTCCATCGACTGTTGTAGCAGCCAGGCTCTGAATTTGTGACGTGAGCTCAACGGCGACACCCTCGCGGGCCTCGATCTCCTCCGCTGCCATGCTCGCCTGGTGATGATGGTGCAGTGACGCTTGCTTGAAGTTAATTGCGACTTTTGTCGCAAATAGCGGATACCTCTAGTTTTATACTATAGTCTCAAATGTCCAGATTTGCTTTGACGAATGTCAAGTGAGACTTTAGGAAATACTTCCTAAAGTCTCTCTTGTTTGATACTCTCTCATTTGAAAACCCTCTCGTTTGATAAACGAACTCTCTTATCTAATAGCGGAAATCAAATTCGTGTTTGACTTGTTTTCAGTATGCGCCATTCATTCCGATTCCGCACCCCGATCGAGCATGGCAGAGCGGAAGGGGAAGCTCGTCGGTTCGCGCTCGAGATGCGAGACAAAGCACAGGTGGCACTCAGTGACCATGCTTTCCTGTTGCAAGCATACAATTCAATGTCGACTTTGCAAGAGCAACTTGAGAGCGGCGTTGTGGACCCAAGCGACGTGGTGCTCCTTCTCGACGAGGTGGAGCGGGAAGGCCGAGTCAGCGCCATCGAGACGAGCAGCGCCATCGAGAACACTAGTGCGACGGAATCGAGCTCAGCTCCAGCTCCAGAAGAGAGGGTTTCGGATCATGCGTCTGGTACGGGTAGCGTCGAGGACGGTGGTGATCTGCATGTCGCGACGGTCGACTTCATGACCCACGCTGGACGAGCTATCTTCTTTGACTATCTGAACGCATGCGA
>JAASFJ010001301.1:0-10267 GCA_023333755.1 Globisporangium uncinulatum
AAGTTCTCGGAACACACTGGTCGGAACTACGACGACCTGAAGAAGATGACGTTCCTCGACGCTGCGAACGAATTCGACGTTGCTGCGAAGAGCGCCAGCTCGATCATCGACGTGCTGGAGGTCGACGAGAAGGCGTACTTTGTCGCGTACACACTACCTCATTGACCCACGGGATGTATGTTGATGGTAAGATGACGTGTGGACCTGAGCTAGTACACTTGAAGAGAAGTGTAGCGAGCGACGTAGGTCAGCGTATGTCACGCCGGGATTGCGTATGAATGAATGCGATGTCGACCTTGACAAGCACCAAGTGTCGTCCATGTCGGGACGCGACTATTTGGGACCACACGAAACGTGCTGAAAGCACTTCACCCCGAGCTGAACGAAGGCGGCTGTGACGCCGGACTGTCACTGTGCAGGGCGTGGTGAGTGACCATGGGCAAGAAGCGGACCACAGGAGCGCACAAGCCAACGACGGACGAGAACAACGGGTCCGGTGGGCTCGTGCCCGGCTCGACGCTCGAGGACTACTTTCACAGCAAGCAGTTTGCTGCTCGCAGCGACGCATCAGTATCCAAGCACCTGCTCGTGGGTTCGCCAATGAACAACGCTATGGCAGTCGAGAGAGTGCAGGACGGTGACGAGGTGGAGGCGGGCGAGAGCAAGGCCGGTGCGGACGACCCAGAGCTGACGGCGCCACCTCGAAGTCGTCCCGACGACGCCGACGACGCCAAGGTCAGCGACAGCAAACACAGCGATGGCGACGACACCAAAGAATGTGACGTCGATGACGACGTGGACGTGACGGAGCGTGGAGATGCGGTCGTTGGCGTCCATGCCGACGACGCCAAGGCGCTGAGCAACCACGACGAGTACGAAGATGACTACGAGTCCGAGTCGTCCAACCCAGACGCGAGCGTCGCCGGCATGACGCTCAGCGACTACCTCCACGCCAAGGAGGCAAAGAACGTCGAAGATGACGTACCAGACGACGACGCGGCAGCAGGACCCAAGCAGACGGCCAAGAAGCTGCCACACGAGTCGGTCGGTCACGCTGCTGCTGCTGCTGCGCCAAAGAAACTCGGCCACGCTGTTGTTGCTGCTGGTGTCGCGAAGAAGGCGAGTGCGTCACTCACGCTGGTCAGTGGGATGTCGCTCGACCACTACCTTGGCACGAGTGCGAGCGACGAGACCGGCGGCGAGCTGAACGACAGCAGCGCAGACTGCAAGTCGCCCACATGGAAGCGGAAGAAGAGCAAGCACAAGGCCAGCGCCAAGTCGCTGCTGTCCAAGCCGGTAGCAGCGGGAGGAAGCGGAGGAGCGATCGGGAGCAGCACAGGCACGCTCGCTCTCGCGCAAGACGACCACGCGACGCCGTTCATGAAGCGACAGACGAAGAAGCTCCGGGCGAAGCTACGACAGCAGCCGACTGGGAGCGTGTCGAAAGCCATTCTACTAGCAGACTCGAGTGTGACGACGATCAGTAGCACCCACTCGCTGCTGCTGCAGCCGAGAGCATTGAAAGACAAGAAGAAGCTCTCGCCTCCCACCCACCCACTACCAAAGCTCATCGCGTCCTCGTCAGCTGCCCGCGTTTCCGTTCACGACGCCGGCGACGAGAGCGACAGCAGCGGGGGGAGCGAGAAGAAGCTCCCGCCGCTTGGACACCACTAGCCTCCTAACGCTGTCGAACTCTCTCTCTCTCGTCAACGGGTCTGCCTCTGGCCTTGCGACTGCGACTGCTGTGCTGAACTACCCCCTCCATCCCACCATCACGTCGTCTCTCCACCGCATCCTACGGCTTGAACGGGCCCTTCGCTTCAAAGTACGCGAGCGTGAACGTGGCTTTCGCGCGCGAGATGTTGTACGCTGGGTGCGTCGGGACGAGGAGATTGCTCGTGTCGCCGAGCACGACGGGCTCGCCTTTGCCAGCGCCGTGCTGGGCGACCGAGAGTCCGCTGAGGCAGTAGCACGAGTGGTAGTGGTCGCGCGGCTTCCCCGGCTTGTCCCGCAGCCCGCCCTCAATCTGCTGGCAGCAGAGGAGGATGTACTGCTGCAGCTGCGCTTGGTGGCACTGGTACTCAGCGTGACCACCACTCTGCGTCTCGAGCGCGTCACTGATGAGCGCTGGGAGCGCGCCTTGCCAGAAGCTGTAGCAGCCATCCACGAGCTTGTTCGTGCGGCCTTGGTACCCGCCTTCGAACGGCATCTGCCGGTTCGTGAGCCAGTGCACGAACGAGGCGAGGTCGGCGATGCGGTGGACGCTCTTGAGTACCCAGAGCGTCGCGACGGCGCAGAACGCGTACCCGCCGTGCGCTTCGTTGCCGGGCTCCCCACCGAACCCGCCCTCGTACGTCTGGCACGCCACGACGTACTCAACTACACCCTGTGTGAGCTCGTCGGTGAGAATCCCAAACAGGCTTGCAATCGAGATGACGCAATACGTCACGCGCACGTCGACTTCGCTGCAGAACATGTCCGACAGATGACGCAATCAGTACACCACCACCTTCAACGACAAAAAATGACTGAGCCACCAACGCACGAACGCACCCGCCGTCGTGTGCTGCGAATGCGCCAGACGCGTGCTTGCGCTGCATGAAAAACCGGTAGAGCGCTTGGCGGTCGACTGCGTCCAGCGCCTCGGGCGTCCCGATCGTCGCGAGCGTCAGACACGACGCGTAGCTGGTCGCTGTGTGGCCGAGCTGGGCGGGTCCGCCGCCAAAGCCGCCGCCCTCGTCGTTCCAGAAGTGCTTGATCGTCGCTGTCGGCCATCGTATGTAGAGGTGGGATGAGCATTCACTTGCTAGTCAGCCCCTTAGAACAAGAGAAGAACGCAGAGCTCACAGATGGTGCGCTCAATGTACTCGACTGGGAACGCGTCCAGCAGCTCCAACGCATGTAGGATCCAGTAGCAGATCCACGGCCGGCTGCTCGTGTACACGTGTGCATCAGCTCATGATGTACGCAACCACACAACCACACAGCCACACAACCAACCAGCCACACACACATGTACCTGGCGTCGAGTGAGACGAAGCCAGAGGACAAGCGCAGGAGCCCACGGCGTAAGAAGTCTACGTGTTTGCTGCGCATGAGCAGCGGCTGCGTATGCACCCATTGACTGTGAGAAGCGGGGCCGGATTTCACGAGAAAGGACCGCACTGCGACGCACGCACGTCGAGCTCAGCGTTCACGAAGCCTGCTTCCTGCAGCTGCGCTTGCTGGTCGGGCGGCAGCTCGTCGAGCGGGAAGAAGAACATGGCGCAGCTTTGCTCGCACTCGAACTGGTCGCGGTACGTGCGCGTGGCGATGCCGTCGCTACGCACGTGCGCGGCCTCGAGCGTCTCGAGGGTCTCGGGCTGCGCTTTCGTGGACATCGCTTTTGGGTCCAGTATCGACAGAGGATACTGCGGGGAATAGTGTCGCGACTCTGGTATCAGGCTGTGTGAGAGTGCCTGAAAATGCTGTGTCGTAGTACCTCTGAAACATATAATATTAGATTCGCTATGCCGCCTCACTCTCGGAGCTTACTTTCCGAGAGGGTACACCGACAACATGCAAGCTCGAAACCTACAGCAGTGGCAGCCACCAGTCATTGCAATGATTGGCACTCTTGGCATCGCTTGGCACACTCGCATTCCTACCCAAGTCGTTGGTTGCTGCCTGTCGCTATGATCCGCGCACGGCGACTGCTTGAGGCGGCACGCCGCAGCCAGCACCTGGTCCTCGCACACGGTGCCGTCGCCCGCTTCTCGGCACCGCCACGCACAGCTCTCCACCAGCCGCGACTCCGAAACCACACGGCTGCACCAACGCTCGTGCGCTGGCAAAGCACGACAGCTGCTGCGAGCACGGAGCTCGACGCCCTCCGCAGCGAACTCGCTGGGTGCTGCGACTCGGGCAACTGGCGCCAGGCGCTCAAAGTGCTCGACCGCATCGACAAGCGCGGGTTCCCGCTCGACGCGCACATGTACGAGCGCACAATCGGCGCGTGTGCGCGCATGGGCAAGGTCGAGGTGCTCCCAGGGCTGCTGCAGAACATGCAAGTGGACGACATTTCGCCCACGAGTGCTACAGTGGACTACATTGTGCAAGCGTACTTGGCGCGCGAAGAGTGGTCGCGCATTGTCGAGCTCGCAGTGGACGTGACGTCGAAAGGCGTGCCGCTCTCGACAGCCGCGTACCACGCGGCGATGGAAGCGTGCGGCCAGACGCGCGAAGCGAACAGCGCCAAGGTCGTCTTCACCAACATGTGGAAGCAGTGCGGTGTGAGCGTCGATGCGAGCCAGTACGCCACAACGATCCGGGCGGCTGGCATGGGTGGTCGCCCGGATATTGCTGTCACGGTCTTCAACACCATGGAGACCAAAGCCGGGCTCGTGGCCGACGAAGACGTGTTCAGCCAGCTCATTCGCGCGCAGATTGTGAACGGCGCGCTGCCGCAAGCGCTGCACACGTTCGCGACTGTGAACGCACGCAATGTCACGCTCGACGAATCGATCTACACCGCGACGATCGACGCGCTCGTGACGAACAAAGACTACTGGCAAGCCGGCCAGCTCTTTGAGCAAATGGTCGCGCACGGGCTCGTCCCGTCCGGCTTTTGTTACGGCCGCGTCATGCTCGCGTACGTGCGCACAAACAAGAACAACGTCGCGCTTGCGTGCTGGCGGAAGATCATTGACCGGCACGAGCCAGCGCCGTCGATCAAGCGGTACACGCGCCTCGTCAAAGAGCTCGCAGCGACGAGCGACAGCAAGCTCACGCTCGCGGTCTTTGAGTACATTAGCGCAACGTTCGACCCGGCCGACATTCGCGACCCGACGTACTCGCTCGCGATCCGTGCGAACGGCCGACTCGGACGGACGCAAGAGGCCGTCGAAATCTTTGACGCGTTCGTCGCACGGCGAGCAGCAGCTGACCAGCCGCTGCCTGGGTCCGCGCCCATCTACCTCGCAGTCTTTAACGCGCTCTCGCGGGACTCGAGCCGCGACCCGAGCGAGAACACGCGGGACGCGAAGCGCGTCTGGGCTGTTATGCGTGCGAACGTGCCGGTGATTCTCCCGCCTGCGTACGCGAGTCTTGCCGGTGTGTTTGCTGCAAGCGGCGAGTTGGGACTCGTCGATGCGCTCTTGGACCAGGCTCGCGGTCTTGACCGTACTGTCGACGGCATTGACGTGAGCGCGATTGAGTTCGCAGCTGCGAACAGCAGCGACAATGACAACGACAGTGGCGAAGACGAGATGGAAGCGTTGCTGGCGAAGCACGCGCACGAAGTGAACGACGTTGACGACGCGTCGGACCTGCACGACCAGCTGCTCTTCAACGGCGTGATCAGCGGCTTCTCGAAAGCGCGCGAAGACCACTCGGCGCACATCACGTCGTACCTCCAGCTCATGAAAGCGCGTGGGCTCCCAATCACAGACTCGGTCATTCGTGCGAGCACAGACGCGTTCATCAAGTTCCGCAAGTGGAAGCTCATGGAAGCGCTCGTTGACTATGTCGACTTGGCAACACTCTCGCAACCCGACCTGTGCTTGGGCGACACAATCTCAAAGCTTCTTGAAGCCGAGATGTGGGGCCCCGCCCGGCTCTGGCTCGCGTCTGCCCACCGCCTCGGTGTGCACGCGCCGATCCGCGACAAACTCACCGTGTTGCGGCGGCTGAGTGCGCTCGGGTCGGACGAGTGGCGTATCGCGTACGCGCTTGCGCTCGAGACGCTGAGCTTTAAGCAGCTGTCGATGGAGAACGCAGAGAGCGTTGCAGACGCCATGGCGGTGTGTATCACGGCCGGACGGGCGGACCTGGCGCTCAAGCTCTTTGAGCGCGCCGTGAACCACCACAGTCGACACGCTGGCAACCCGACTGCCGCGCCACTCCCGCTGCGCATGTACAAGGACGCCGTGCTGACGCTCATGCGCGAGCCGACAACGCACGCGGACGCGTTCAAGCGCAACATCCGCCAGGCGGAAGCTGTGTGTGCACAGATGCTGCAGCAGCACAGCAAAGCGCTCGACGGCGACGCGCTCTCGATCGCCATCTCGATCAAAGCCACGGTCGGCGACGACGACGACGTCATGGCACTCTTCGAGACGATGCAGCGGCTCGGACTCGCGCCCAACTCGTACGCGCAGAACGCTGCGCTTGCTGCGTTCTCACGCGCCCGGAACGCCGCCAAAGTCGCCGAGATCCGAGACGCGCTGGTCGCTGCGTGTGCGGCTGACGCGACGTTCGTGCCGGACCATAACGTGGTCCGGTCGCTGCTCTTCTCGCTCGCGATCCTCGACGAAGAGAGCACTACAGAGCTCCTCGCGACTGCGGAGGCGCTGCCCGAGTGTCCGCGAGAGCTCGTCGTGCGCGCTTTGCTGCAAGCGAACCGCATCGACCACGCTGTCGAGCTCGTCGACGCAACTGTGTCGCCGTTCATGTTTTCGAAGCTCCTCACGCGCATCTGCGACAAGCGACGCGAGCACGACCCGCTCACTGCGCTCGCACTCGTGCTGAAGTACGTGCGGCTGCACGGCCTCGCGCATATCCAGCCGACAAGTCTCGTGCTCAAGGTCGCGAAAGCGCTTGTCGCCCACGGCCACTTGGCGGAAGCCGGGCACTTGCTCGGCTTGTACGCGGACCCGGACGGCGACGTGCTGCTGAAAGACATGAAGCCGTACTTCCAGCAAGAAGTGATGGAGATGCTGCTCTTCATCTACGGCGAGCAGCGGCAGTTTGGACCGCTCGGCCAGCTCTTTGAACGCCCGATCCTCGCGTTCCCGCTCAACGTACACCACTACGAGCTCGCGATGGAGTACGCGGTCCAACCCGCGAGTCCTGCGAAAGCAGCGAAGCTCACGAAAGCCGCAGCGAGCGCGCAAGAGGCCGCCGGTGCCGCGCAGTGTCTCCGGCTCTTTGAGTCGCTCCGCCAGCAGTTTGTCAAGCCGAACGGCGCAGTCTACGTGTCGGCTCTCCGTGCGTGCGCCAAGCTCGAGCTGCTCGAGACAACGGGCCAGCGTGTGCTCGAGGACGCGCGCTCGCAGGGCTTTGACGCGATGGTCCGCGCTGAGCTCACGACGCTGGCGACAGCTGCGCTCGCAGAGCGTGAGAGCGCACCAGCGGTCGCTAGCCTCCTCCGAGAGCGCGAGAGTGTGGACGAGCTGGCGCAGGTCGCCGTGTTCTGCCACCGGAACGGCGTTGCGATGAGCCCCACGCTTGCGACGAAGCTGCTTGCGCTCGAGGCGCTCTTGCCGAAGAACGCTGTGAAAGAGATCAAGTTCATTGCTGGCGACGCGACGGCGACGGCGTCTCGTGCTGGGAAGCGGCCGACGCGAAGCACGAGCAGCGCTGCTGGCGCTCGCTGGGGCGGCGACCTCTTCCTCGAACCGCTCGCAGACGAGTGAGTGAGCCGAGGAGGTTGGTTATGTATCGGAGGGGGAGGAATGAACCACAGTGCGATGACTTGACAGTTGTTAGTACCCGCTCGTCCAGTCCACTGTGTACTGTAGCGGCGTGTCGCCGGCTAAGAACGTCTCGAGGTTCGCGACAAAGACCGCGGCGACGTCCTCTGGGAAGCTCACGGCCGCTACGTGCGGCGTCACGTGCACGCGCGGGTGCGTCCAGAGCGCACTCTTAAGCGGCAGCGGCTCGACTTCAAACACATCGAGCACTGCGTGCGACAAGACGTGGCGGTCGAGTGCGTCGATGAGCGTGCGCTCAGCGATGACGCTCCCACGGCCGACGTTAAGGAACGCAGGCTGTTTGGCGCTGCACACAGCGAGCACGTCATCGGTGAGCAAGTGGAATGTCGCTGCTGTGCTCGGCAGGACGCTCACGATGATGTCTGCAGCTGCGAGCGCGTCCTGGAGGTCGTCGGTGACGCGGTCTGCTACTGCACTGGTGTGGTTGGTGTTGTTGAGACGGCGCTTGAACCCGACGACCTGGAACCCTGCAGCTTTGAGCAGCTTCCCAATGCCCTGGCCAATGTCTCCAAAGCCCAGGACGCTCACAGTAAGCGAGCGGAACGGCCGGTACTGGAGCGCTCCAGGCGCGTACACGCCCTGTTTCTGGAGCTCTTTGGCGTCGAGGAACTTGCGCTCCAGCGCGACGATCCAGCTGGTTGGTTACACGCACACCCGTGCATTCTTCCGTGAGTCGCACAGGCCACGATGGATGCAAGCAGCAGCGCTCCACCTCTATAGACACAAACGCACCCGAGCACATACTGCGCCATAGCAACTGGCAAAACGCCACCCGCGCGCGTGAGTGTGAACACTGGCTTGCACGCAGACGTGACGTTGGTGAGCGTGTGAGACGGCGATGCCGCCAGCAGGCGCTCGAACGCCTCGACGCCCGCGAACGTCGCTTGCACCCACTGCACACGGCTCAGCAGCTGCTGCTGGTGCACAGGCAGCGCATTCGCGCGTGTGAGCAGCAGTGGCGCCAAGACTGTCGCGTCTCCGAGCACCACGTGCGCGTGTTCGAGCGCCTGCTGCTGCGATGGATCAAGCGACCAAAGTGACGCCTTCGGGTGTTGCGAAGGCGATGGCGGCGAGATGTCGACGATCTCGAGCGTGCGAGCGCGGAAGAGCTCGGCAGCGGCGCTTGACCCGGGATGTAGCGAGCTCAGACGCTGGCGCACAGCGTCGGCCATGCCCTGGATGGACGATACCACGGGCACGCGGATGGGGATCATGGCTTCGGAGAGATGGAGGAGGTCTGGATTGGAGGTCTGAAACCCGGACTCTGGATTGGACTCCAATTTGGAGGTCTCCTTTTGAGGATTTCGATTAATTGAAACGATATTTTTCGGCCTCCAAACTTCACATTGCTAGATTATTTCAAAAGGATATGATAAATCTATTTTGAGTCACAATTTGTGACTCACTTTGAAACACAGCTAAACAAAATGACCTATCAAAATTTGATAATCAAATGGCTTGGAATTACGATTTTCTAAACTTTTTTTAAAAATAATTAAAAAATTGCAGTTTGATAATGTATTTATTATTGTATATCAGTGCTATTTTCGATAAGATGAATTTAAGAAAAATTGGCTCGATAATAACTCAATAATGAACTGAAATAATGAATGGGTCCACCTCATTTTTAAAAATATCAAACACAAGAACACAAGAAGGCTGTAAAGATATAGGTCTTTACAGCCTTCTTGGTACCTGAAATTGACGGTTTACAGCCGGAACTTTTCCTCTGTAAGTGAACAAAGTGTGATAGGTGTGTAGTTTTGCATACCGTATTAGATTTAGATAAGATAGTACCAAATTGCTTAATGTACTAGTAGCAGTCTACAATATATTTCATTGAAAATGTCTGGGAGTATTATGTCTTATAACTCTAATGAGATCCCCTAATACAGTCGATCAAGGACATAAACATTGCCCACATGTGTTAGAAATGGGTCTCCAAACTATTTTAGATTTTACTTCCCTTGAGTAAAGGATTCTTGCAACAAAGTCAACAAAACAGCTGTAGGCTGTGCCTTCGAGAAGATTAAACTTCAGCTGTTCAAAATCATGCACGCGTTCGATTAATATAGGTTGTCTTAGACTTAGGTACACTTGTATCATTTCAGCGCTTGAGACGCTTCGAACATCGAGTTGCACTCGATGTTGTTGATCTCGCTTCCTTACACCCCCATGCTCGTTTGCCTCATTTGCTCGCACTGCTCGCCGAATGCTTTGCAGTGACAGCTCTCCCTTAAACGCGAGATTATCGCAATCTCGCGGCTCTCTTTTAGTACGCTGTCGCAAAGCGCACACATACAGGTCCATCCGTCCAGCATCATCCCCCTTCAACACATTTGACGAAGTGAGCTCCTACAAATACCAAGTGTAACCCGGCGGCAAGATGCACATGATATGTCAGCATGGACGATGGGCATGGCATGTGTGTCAAACAGTTTCTCGAGACGTTGTCATCTTGCTCAATCGCCCAACAGCCATCGAGCTCTAGACGGATCGAGACGATCGGCTCATTCGCGAATTCGCCTCGCCACGCACAAGGAAGTCTTCTCCTGACCGAAGTCCCAAGACAAAGCTCAAGTAGAATCGCCAGCGAACCCAGCCCCTCGATCAGCCACCATGCCGCCTGCCTCGCCCAAGTACGACGTCATCGCGACGCCGTCGTACACGCCCAAGGACAGCCACGTGCCTCCTGCCGCCAAGCCTCGCAACAAGTGGAAGGAGTGGTTCTTTGGCATTCCTGGCATCCTCTGTGGTGCCGTCATCGGTATTCTCGTCGGTTGGGCCATCCAGAC
>JAASFJ010001302.1:0-10265 GCA_023333755.1 Globisporangium uncinulatum
GGCATATCTGACGTCGTCCACGTAAAATAGTAGCGTAGTATGAGCGAATGAAGGGGACACTGGCGTGACAAGGCGGAAGCGAGGGAGTTTTTGATACCAACCAAGCACTGTGGCGTACGGCGCCTTGGGGATCAGTAGCGAGTGGCCCGGGGTGAGCGGGAACGCGTCGAGAATGGCGAGCACGTGCTCTGTCTCGAAGATCTTGAAGCTCGGAATGGTGCCGTCCAGGATCTTCTGGAAGACGCTCTCTGGGTCGTACGCGGCGACGGGTTTGGCGGCCATCTCGTGATTTCAATACTTGGTTGATACCGAACTGGCATAACAACGAAATGGTATTTAAGTTTGATACTAATTCGCCGAAAGCACAGCTTTCAAAGATCAAGTATCAAGTGTGATATTAAAGTACGACGATTTTCTCCAGTACCAACAGAATTGTACATTGTGCATTAGCGTCTACACCCTGTACTTACAAGAGCATGAGACTGCAGAGGTTGACGATAGATTGCGAAGTAAGCTACTCTCCTTCTCTGGGAAAAACCATCGGCCAGAGCCTCCGACATAAACCCCCCAGCACTATCACATGCAGCCGTTGGTACGATGTCATGTCGCTCTGGAGTGCGAAGCCCAGTGAACAACTGCCGCAAGTGACTCACCCGATGGGCTGCGCGCTTCCAGCACGACACCTGTCTTCACACAATCATTGACGTCCTTGAAGCCGCTGACACTCCGCTGGTCTGCGTGATTTTGGACTAGGGATCACGCGCATTGCATCTCGATGTCGCTAGAAGTTGGCTCGGCACAGGGGCTTCGTGAACACGTCTGCGATGTTGTCGTCGGTTGACACTCGCACAATCTCGATCTCCCCAGTCGAAACTCGCTCGCGCGCGAAGTGATGATGAACATCAATGTGCTTGCTCCGCTGATGGAAGGCTGGGTTCTTCGCCGCCGTAGAGCACTCTCGTTGTCTGTGTACACAGCTGTTGGAGATCGCTGCTCGAACATCAGCTCCTTCAGCATCTGCCGCAGATGGATGACCTCTTGCACTGCAACATTCCGCGCCATGTACTCCGCTTCGGTGGTGTGGAGCGCCACCGTTCTCTGCACTTGGCTGCTCCACGAAATCACGCTCCCACAGTAAAGTTAGGTATCCAGCAACCGACTTGCGATCGTCAACACGATTCGCGATGTCTGCGTCAGTGAAAACGCACAGGTGGTTGCCGAGTCCTTTGCTGTGCTCTGCACCGCCGATTTTGAGTCCGTAGTCCAGTGTCTACTTCAGATACCGGAGAGCCCGGTTTGCTGCCTTCCAGTGCAGAATGCCTGGGTTCTCGAGAAACTGGCTGCACTCTCGCACGACGTACGCCAGGTCCGGGTGGGTTCCGAGCATGAAGTACATCAAGGAGCCAACCATGCACGATAGGGTCGCGTCGCCATTAGCCCCAGCTCGTCCTTGCCGGATGCACACATCGCCTTCGACAGCTTGATGTCGCCAGTGATCGGCACGTCGCAGCCGTTGCACTCGCTCATGCTGAATCGCTCGAGTACCGTCGCCGCGTACTTGCGTTGAATGATGAAAATGCTCCGCTGTGCTTGGTCTCGCTTGATCTCCCAGTCAATGATGTAGTGCAGCGCTCCGAGATCCTTCATCTTGAACATTGAGCTCAGCATCTGCTTCAGCTCCATCATGATCTGCGTGGTAGGTGCGACGAGGATGAGGTCGTCGACGTAGATGCTGACCGCGCACAGACCCGTTGACCGTCTTGATCGCCACGCATGGCTCGCTGGGCAGCAGCATGAAGCTCTGTTGTTCCAGGAACTGCTTCAGCAGCAGGAACCACATCCTGGGAGCCTGCTTGCGGCCATACAGTGAGCGCTTGAGCTAGCATACGAACTGCTCCTTCCCACGAACGACGTAACCCTCAGGTTGCTCCATGAGCAGCTCTGCGACATCCTCTGGCCCGTTCAGGAACGCTGTGGTTACGTCCATCTGCTCCATCTCGTAGTCCTCGAGAACGCCAAACACGAGCAAGAACTGAAGCGTCTCGAGCCGCACGACCGGCGAGAACACTTATAGATAGTTGACTCCAAACTCTTGCAGGTATCCCTTGATGACGAGTCTTGCTTTGAACCGCTCCACTGAGCCGTCCGCACGGTACTTCACCTTCCATATACATCTGTTGTGCAGCACACGCATTGCAGACGTGAGGGGCACAAGTTCCCACGTATCATTCTCCAGGAAGAGTTGTACTCGGAGTCCGCTGCTTCGCATCAATGCTGCGCGTATTCGTTCGCCATCACTTCAGCAAACGTCCTGGGCTCGGCGATGTGCGACATCGAGCAGCAGAAGTCCTGTATCCAGTTCACAAGCTTCTCTCACAATCGCCTCGACCATCTTCCGCAACTCCTCGTCCTGTGCTTGCAGCGCACCTGCTGCGACCTGTACGTAGTCGCGTCGATAGATTGGCGGACGAACAGCCCGGCCACTCCGTGTCACCGGGTAGACCCCTGGTCTGTCTTGCTCCACTGCAGGATCCACGGCAGCCGTGCCAGCCCTTCGTCGCATTTGGCACGCCACCAATTCCACTTGTCCCTCGGTACTTGAATCTGAAGAGGGATCCGCCTCGACATAACTTGACCCACCAGCGTCCACATCAAAGCTCACTCGCTTCGGCAGCCGACAATCGGAGATACTCTCCTCAACTGCTCCACCTCTCCGAGTGCCGGTCAGTCGGTGGCGCTCGCCCGGAGCAGCCCCACCAGCCGGAGAGACAGGCGGCATTGGACACAAATCCGCACGACGAGCCTCCAAGCAGTCGCTCCCTGTTCCGCGGTCTTGCGTCAGATTCACACGACTGGCTTCACTGCCACCGCTCACATGGCCGTCGCTCCCCAACTCCGCTGGGCACAGATCCGCAGGACCGGCCGAGCTATTGCTCCTTGTTCCACGACTCGGGCCCGCATGCTCCGCCGTTGCGCGAGCACTCACCAGTCTGTCGCATTGACGTGGGTCTGCATGCTGCGTCTGCGCACCAGCACTCGCCTGTCGACCGCTTCGACTCGGGTCCGCATGCTGCGGCTGTCCGCCAGCACTCACCGGTCTGCAGTCACCTCGCCGGATCGCTATCTTCTCGTTCTCGTGCGTCTTCACCTCACCATCCGTCTGTCGGACCGTCTCTTGCCTTTGAGGACTTGCGTGCAGAGACAGAGATCCAGCTTCCGTATGACTCATCTCGAGTTTTCGAGAATACTCGATATGTCGTGCATATTCTAGAATGGTAGAGGTAGGCAGCTATCGCGAGCTCGCACGAGCTCGCCCAGATGCAGGTCAATCACTTTCCATTTCGCGTCGTATCGAGCACATCGAGTCCGAGCCAGTCGTCCTCAAGAAGGGAACGAGCTATCGCTAGACTGTCGGCACCCGAGCCATGCACTGCTCATTAAACGTCACCGTGTGACTGTAGAACGCCGCTCACATTCTCGCGTCCAGTAGGCGGTACCCCTTCCTGTCTACAGGGTACCCCACGAAAATAGCTGCTCGCGCTCTTGGTTCGAGCTTCGTCACTTAATGCTCGCCCCTTCTAGCTTTCCCACTTTACACCGAGCACACAAGCACACCAAGCACACCACACACCGGTACGCAGGTTGGACGTTGCAGTCACTCGATTCACTCTCAGTCGGTCAGTACCTCACCGTTGTGATCCCGTTTGCTAGTTCTTTCGAGTGGACCGGGACAAGTGGGTGCACTGAGTTCACACTGGCAGTTCACACACTCTCACTCGCACTCTCTCTCTCTTCACTCGCACACTCTCTTCTCACCTCACTCGCACTCTCTCTCTCTCTTCACTCTTCACACGCTCTTAATATGAAATACCGTCACGGGCCGTTGCCTCGGGTAAATGGGGTAATATGGAGGACGAGTCCAGCTTTCGCCAGCTAAGTCAGTTTTGGGGCTCTTCACGCACTCCACTTCAGTCACACTAGACACTCGCACACAGGCTAGCACAGGCAGACACGAGTGTACAGGGCACGCCGATACAAACTGTTACCCGACTTGACTCCTTTCTCTCACTCCGCGTCAGACGTACTGCAAGCTGTCTGTCGCTGGAGCTTTGCAGGAGAGAGAGGGAGAAGGCGGTGGGACTTGAGTGGTTGGAGGAAAATTCGCTACTGTGTTTGAGTGTGGAGGAAGGCGGGTTCCTACCCACCTTCCTGAGCTGTGAGGCCACACTGGCTCTTGGCAAATCCCAAGGAGCCACCTACCCTAGCCCTACTTCGTAGTTCAATGTGCCTAATGCTGACGTAAGCACTATCCTAGCTCTAGAGCCTAGCCTAGCTCTTGCTCCTAGCCTACCTTCGGTACTTAGCCTAGCTTGCCGACTTTTCCCAGCTCGCAAAGCTAGCCCATCTCGTCGTCTTAACCTAGCTCCAGGTAAGAGGCTAGCTTGGCTTGCGAACCTTGGCTGGCTTTGGGTGCGAACCTAGCCGAAATGCGAACCTAGCTCGGTGCGAACCTAGCTGGGTACGAACCAAGCTGGGGTTTTGGCGCCTCTTGCGCCATTGTCGCACACGGTAGGTTTCTCACCGTCTTTCTCGGTAGTGAAGCTGGGTAAGCCGAGCCAGCTTGGTCATTCTGCGGTCAGCGCGGCTGCCGGTACGTGCATTGCGAGGGCACGATATCACATGAGCATCAGCGCACGTGTCGAGGCAGCTTGGAGACAAGCATCCTCAGTTGTCGAGACGCGAACTAGCCAACGAGAGATATCATTGCGTCAAGCTCGGTGAGCAAGACGGGCACCGCCTACTAGGCAAGAAACCGATGCACCTGACCTCACCAAGCTTGTCGATGAGGTCACAACGCTCTTCGCGACGCTGAACAAGGAAGAGAAGCAAAAGAAGGCTTGAGCCAAAGCGAAGCGGTGCATTCGTACACGTCAAAAGCAAAAGTAGACTTCGGTGAGAGCGAAGCGTTCATGCATATGTACACGCCATTCATTCCAATCTTCTCCCCCATGCCAACCTCGTCTGAGAATCGTGCCATGAGCGTGCGAGCGTCCACCTCTCCACTCCCATCCAGCTCCACTCGTACGTTCGTAGGTATGTGTGCGTCGATGTGTCGTGCGTCGATCTTCTGGCACTGCGTGAGATCAGCGAACTCTCTGTCGCGGTTCAGGAACGAGCAGATATCGATCGTTGACGGTTTGATGCTGCTCCGCTGTGCTGTGCGATCACGCCGCAGACACCGAAGTCTCGCTCGATCTGAGCAGACGACGATGGGACGGCAAATACAATGCGAGCCACTTTCGGGAGGCAGGTGTACGACCCGCTTTCGTACTCACGGCGTCAGAAGCTAAGAACGGACCCCACTCGCCCTGCCTCATCGCGTTGCAGCGAGCTTGGCGTTGCAAACCATCGATTAAGTTCCTCTTCGACACGACTCTGGCAGATGGTTGCTGAATCGTCAATCTACACGTTCACGGACACCAAATCCATCATATCTTCAGAGTAGGCGGGAGCAAACGCGTCACTAGTTGCTTCGTTCACCGGAGGAACTTGCGGTAATAGAGACGCCATCAGTGATCGCAGCTTGTCGAGCACAGCGCCTTTCACTCGCTCGTACATTCGCTGTGACTGGGCCGCAGAGATCTCGAGCGCGCCATTGCACGTGAACAAAATCTTCTTGATAGCGCCGTCGGGGTCTTGTTCATAGGGTGCAAAAGCAGCTGCATCTCCGGGATGAATGCAGCCGTCGCGATGACGGCGTACTCAGTGTAGCGAGCAAAGAAGCTCTTGTGGAACTGCGAGCACAGGATGCCGCGCGTCTTCGTTGCGAGAGGGGTGAGCTCTACAAAGTACGTCGGTGCCGTCGAGGTGGACAAGGAATTCTTCAGCAGCTTTGCCTGGTCGAGAACGGTGAGACGTAGCTTGTAGAGAGCGAGCAGCACATCCACCGGGTTTGCGCTCTCCGATTGGCTCTTGGTGTTGAGCTCGGTGATCGGGTCGATGAGTGAGAGGAGCCGGATAAGCTAGTCCTCGTCGCTCGCAAGAGAGAATGATGCGCGCTGGCGGCTGCTGGATCCGCCGGTTTGGAGGTCGCGCTGCTGGAACCAGATTTTGAGTGGACGCCACTTGTCCAGGATCCAACGGACGGTGCGTGTTAGACCCATGAATCGATGCGTCCTGTACTTGAGCAGTTGGTCTGACTTGCTCTCTCCGAGAAGGTCGCACAAATGAGGGAACAGCGACCCGAACTTCTCGACGTGCTTGACCTTGTATATGGTCGAGACGATTCGGGTAATCAGTGATGTCATCGCCGGGTTCTTTGACCGAGACGCATCGCCAACCATCCCGCATGTTGCCTTTGTCACCGCACAGGTGAGATGCGGGAGACACCACTCCCATTGCAGCTGATAGCCGTGGCGCAGTATCCACTTGACGTCCGGCCCCGCATCGCTCGTCGCCCCGTACAGGTTCGATTTCGTCAGCCCGAAGTCCGCGAGTACGTCTCGTATCCAGCGACTAAACCGCTCGCGCAGTCCGTGCGAGCGCACCACAAATTCCGGGTTGGAGTGGCGAGTACCAAGCAGCACTGATCTGAACTGCCAGTTGTTGTTGACCATGTACACTCGCAGCCCGAGGAACTTTGCGTTCTTCGCCTTTGCCGTCCAAAAGTCTGCCACGACTGCGAAGCATGCACCAGAGGAAACGCGGTGCTCTTGGAGATAATTATTGATCTCAACCTTCGCCGAGGCGTACATCTCCATGATACTATGCATAGCGACCTTGGTGTTGAACGGGACTCGCATGTCCGCCGGCACGAACAGCTCATGAACGATCTTTGACTCCTCGTACTCGCCGAATCGAAATGGCAGGTTGTTGATGATAACGCGCTGCGTCTCCAGGAGCACCAGCAGCCGTCCACCGTCGTCCTGAAAGAGGTTGGACTGTTTGAGCCGTTCGACTTCCTCTGTGCGCGTTCTTGCGCGACCGACCTCTCCTAACGCGCGTTCCGAGTTCAGATTGTGCTCCTTGCGGAGGTGGTACACGGCTCGAGATGTCTTGCCGTGCGAGAGATGGATGAACTTGAGCTCGGATCGACAGTGTGCGCTTTCAAGGCAAATCCAGCCATTCTCGCTTTCGTTGTCGAGCAGGTACTTCACCCTCACGCCCCAGCCGTAGATGAACGATGTCTCCAAGCGAGTTGGTAGGTGGAGTGTCATGCCGTCTTCTAGCTCTAACGCGCGGATCGCAGCCGATACAGCCGCAGGCGGTCAGCTTGGGGTGAAGGTCTGCTCAGCTGGTGCAGGTATCATCGGTCGCGAGCGGCTTGGGGAATCGACATGCCCGCGAAGACCGCTAAGTGACGTGACGGGATGATCGAGTTGGTCGCACGTGGATTGTTGCGTCGCTTGAGCTGCTACAGCGAGTGCTTCAGCGGCTGATGCGGTCGCAGAGCTGGCGGCGTCCTCGCCTACAAAGTGATACAGCAGCATGGTGAGAATTGAACCAAGCTGTTGCTGCTGGGCGTTGCCCGATGTCGCGCTGTCCCCGCCTTGCATCTTGAATTCTTCTTACCGTCTCTTGTTCGTTGCTGTTCACTTTCGTGTATGTGACGATCTGACCTCAGTCAGATCGAGCACGGCATGGCAGAGAGCAATGGTTGTCTTGCGAAGATCGCAATTGAAGATCCCGATGATGTGCACAGAAAATCACTCTTTTTTAGCCAATGGATGAGCTCGTGCTCGAGCACTTTTACGCCATGAACTGGCCATCGGGGAGCATGCGCGCCCGAGCATTAGCCGAAGCTCGCGAGCATGTCTAATACCGAACTTAGAGCACGGTATTTTCGGTATACCGTGCTCGGCAGACGGGACGGAGCAAGGTATTTTCGGTATTTTGCTCTGCTCTTCCGAGGCTTGAAATAATGCATCTCCGAATGAACAAGTATTGTGATCACCAAGAATTTTGTCTGATGGAAAACTTCGCTTAAAAACGTTCAAGCTGTCTGTAAGAGACGTCATCAAGAATGCTAAACATGGCGAATTAAGGGAGAAGGAAGTGCTAAAAGTTGCTATGGTGGCATTAAAAAAGGCTGGTTGAAATTGGCTGCAACAGTCTCGTTCGCTTGTCGGCTCGTCTGCTTTACATCGGAGGTGTTTGAACGCCTTTGTATTCGAGTTGAGAGTGGGTGTAGTGTCTTTCACTCGTATTGTAGTTCAAGTGGCTTTATTGATGCAGCGAACAGAGCTTTAGTGGTGGTGAGTGAGGTATATTAGTCCACGTCTTGCGAGGTTCAATATCCATTCCTCCAAGTTGCGGTATCTAGGCAGTTTCATCAGGAGGTCGCAACTTGTGCCCGTATACGGCGGCGTAGGTGCGTGGTGTAGAGGAGAGTCAGCCGCACAGTGAAGCGCGCTCTCGTTATACAGAGCTTTATGTATGCAAGTGTTTGTATGACAGTTTTGCGTGGTATCGATTTGCTGAAGGTGGGTGTTGAATGCCAACTTCCATGTGGGCATTCGACGTTTGTTTTTCAATTCGCACATGGCTTCTGCTAATCTCTAGGTATTAGACTGATACTTAGTCTAAATCTGACACTGCGGCGTCGATTTATATATAAGTACGGGGTCGATACTAATAAATCGGAGCTGAGGCGTCGATTTATAATTGAATGGACTTTCGGGCTCGTTATCACAATACGTACTGTACGTAATGTATGAATGACTTCTAGGAGCGCTTGTGCGGGGTGGCAGGCCGCGTGTGACGTTCGACACGTCCCCTCCATTGGCCGCACAAAAGACTTGATGAAAAGTCATGAATTCGATGAGCGAACTGAGCGAGCTCTGACAGATCGCGGCGTCAATGGAAGTGGGACTTGTTTAACCTGCGGCGATTCTGTTGTTTCGTTGCTGACGCGAAGGAAGTGATGGTCGACGTCGTTAAATCGACGACAGGTCCGTTCACCTCCGAATCAATCAATCAATCAATAATCAACAATCGGTTCACGCCAAGGCAAACTTGACAAAGTCGTCAACCAAAGAATCTGTTGCCAACAGAAGAAATAATGCATCTACGAATGAACAAGTACGTACTGTACGTAATGTATGGATGAATTACAGTACAAAGCAAAACATATCGGCGCCAACGACACTCTGAGACCACGCTGAATTGACCGGACTGCGCCGATAGCGACCACCATCCCAGACTGCATTCGCCAAGGACATCCGTGGCGTGGCAGACAACATGCCACTGAGGTGAGGACGTCAGGAGAAGTATCAGCTCCGTAGCTGCTCTCTCGTAGCACCACGACCACCATACGCCACACCACTCTTCTTGAGCGTCTTCTACAACCCGAGCTTAGAAGAAACCCTTGTTGTGCACGACCGCCGGGTGGTGCGACATGATCATGCCGAGGTAGATGCCCGCACCGATGATCGCACCGAGGATCGGCGCCATGATCGGGATCCAGAAGTAGTGTTGGTGGTCCGAGAAGAGGTCGTCGTAGCCCATCATCGTGAGCATGAGGCGCGGGCCGAAGTCGCGCGCAGGGTTGAGCGCCGCCGACGAGACGAGGGAGAACGAGATGCCGATGCCCGTGACGAGGATGCCGACGCAGGTCGGGAAGCTCGGCACGACGGTCGGGCGGTTCTTCTCGTCCACGAACGACAGCAAGCACATCATGAGCAGCGCGGTCGCGCACATCTCGTTCAGGAACGGCGCGTAGTTGTTCACGGTCGCGGCACCGTGCGTGTGGAAGATGGTGTTCGTCGTCGACTTGGTCGGGTCGGCCGCGTCGATGAGTTGGTAGTAGATAGAATAGATCATGAGCGAGCCGGCGAAGGCGCCGAGCACCTGTGAGATGACGTAGCCCGGCACCTTCTTCCACGGGAAGACCCGGTAGAACGCGAGGCAGATTGTGATGGCGGGGTTGAGGTGGCTGTGGCTCACGCCGCCACCCATGTGCATGCCGAGCATGACGGCGATTCCCCACCCGATCGTCCCGCTCAAGTACGAGCCCGCCGCCGCCCTCGACAGCGTCACTTGCGCGTTCGCGCCGAGACCAAACGAGCAGTAGATGAACGTGCACATGAACTCGGAGAGGCACTCGCGCACGTGCTGGTTCTTGATCGCGAAGGGTAGCACTGGCGGTGCGGGCGTCGGGTGGCCGCCGTCCACTTGCGTGTGAAGATCCTTCTCGGCCTCTTCGAGCTGTCGATAGTCGGTCGAGTTCCGAGCGTCGGCCATTGTGATTCGTGAGTATTGACGAC
>JAASFJ010001303.1:0-10265 GCA_023333755.1 Globisporangium uncinulatum
ACGGTGGGAGCTGAGTGCAGTGTCCTGGCTCATCGTGGAGCGCCAGCTCTCCGGGGACTGGCACGGCAGGGTGCGCGAGCTCTTCGGGGCTTGGTGCGGCGTGGTGCGCGTGCTCCCTGGTGGCTGGTACGGCGGAGTGCGCGAGCTCTTTGCGCTCTTCGAGGGCTGCCGCGGCGCGGGGCGCGAGCTCGTCTTCCTGCGCTTCAGCGTTGCGCTGTCGCCGAGAGGTCTTCTTGCTAATAATAGCGACAAATACAAATAGCTCGGCAGGAGTAAGAATAGCTGGCAAGAAGCACCATAGTGGCAGGCAGTGAGCGTACCGTTATCGCTAGTCGACGCACGGCGTGCTGGCGGCGCTTGTGGCTGAGGCGAGCTCTGTTTGAATGGCTCACAGAGCGCGCACGAGCGAGCGAGCGAGCATGCCGCGTGGCCAGTCAGTTGGGAGCGAGGAGACCATAAAAATTCCATTTTCAAGCCTTTGTTTTGTCTTTGTTTAAGTATACATGTCTTTTTTGGACACAGTTTTGTGTGGCCACTCCATTCGGAGCTGCTCGGAGCGCTCGGAGTGTTGCCGATATGGGCTCTGACTAAACATCGAAATCCACGCATACGAGCGTATGTGCGTTGTTGCGTGGGTCTCTAACCTGTTCGAAGCTAACTTTCGGCGAAAGAACGAGGGTTTGATGCTCTTCTCTCAACTGCAGTTCGTAGAGATATTTTGTCTACAGAACGCACTTTCACTCACACTTTACCCCCACGTCACCCCCATTCTCTGCACACTTCCGTTCACTTCCGTGCACTGCACATAAAAAAAGACGGCCGAAACGAGCAAAGAACGTCCAATTACTGCCCAAAAAGTGTAGCTATACACTGTCAGCATCCAGTGCCTAAAGATCCTCGCGAGGTACTACGGTTAAGTAGTACACGCAGCGTGCATGCAACGCAGAAGCTCTTTCCTGTTTTGCGACAACTGCAATGCGCGGAACAGACTCGTGTCCACACGAAAGTGGGCGAGTGCTGGCAGCCACCGCACACCTCGTTATGTGGTGGAACCAGCAAGTCGTTGTCGAGAAAAAGAGCAAAAATCAGAGCGTCTATTTTTGGCTGGAAAAGTGTACCTCGCCTGATTTTTTGAAGCCATTTCACGCGAATCGGCGCGGCTTCGACTTTTGTGTGTGTGCAAAACATTCTGAGCGAACGCGCAGGAACCACCAATTGGACTCGGTTGTAGCTGCTGTTTGAGTCTTGCTGGTGCAATTCATACGCTGCAACGAGTGAGTTCTGTGTCTTTGTGCACATGTATCGAACGTTGCGTGCCGTGCTGCTACGTAAACATGCCTTGCAGTGCCTCGAACTTGGGACGTGTGCGACGCTTCGAGTTCGAGTCAGCAAGGGTGAACAGTTCATGTTGAACCAGACGCCAAGTGGCAGAGAGGCAGAAGGCGCCGAGAAGTGCGCGCGAACGGCACGTAGTTCAGGAACGCGGTGATGAGGGGAGGACCAAGTCGAGGCGGCGGCCGCCATTTCGAGGACGTGTTGTGTGCCAGACCAGCCTCCTTCGTCCTCTCCTCTTGCCGCGGAACAAAGAGAGCCAGAGCTGTCCATGCGACCATCGCGGCATGTGGCGAAGTGCCTCGAATTGCAATGTTACATCGGTCGCTTTCTGTTGTTTTTACTGCTTTTCAAAGTCAAAGTCTGATGCGGACAGAATGAGCACTGCCGGAACACTCACCACCACCAGCGACCATCTGGTAAAGTCATCTCTGCCCCTTTCTTTCCTTCTGACTTCGCCCGAGTCTTGAGCTTTTCGCGTTCACTCACATGGTCCAGCGTTTCTTCTCGACCGAGCTCTGGAGGAGCTTGCACGCATACCGGTACTGTAATGCAAGGCGTATACCGACCATCACACCACGTTGACAAGCTCCACACCGTGCGATGCCGCCGCCACACGAAACGCAGAAGTCTCCTCGTGTAAAAGATGATCCATCATCTCGTGACCAAAAAATCCTTTACCGTTCAAATACATACCCTGATAAAACAGATCGCATGTCGCAACTGAGTCCTATCGGATATTACCTCTTGTACTGGATGTTATCAACACATTGTAAAGTGGAAATTCACTTGACTTGAACAAACTATGGCGCCACGCGACAAAACACAAAGTGTCATGTGGGCAGCAGCTCCATACTCATCTGGTGTGCTCACTTCTGCTGGTTGCTGCTCTCGAAGGGCTGGGACTCGGTGGCTGCTAGCGTGTGTGTGTATCTGTTCGCTCACAGATTACTAGTGTACAGCAAGAGCGAGGAGTGTGAGTGAGGTTCTCCCTCTCACCCTCCCCTTTTCTCGATTTCTTTCTCGCCGGACCAGCCAGTTGGTTGCCAACCAAACCACCTTCGAGTGGTCTCCAGCAGAGCTGCTCCTGCTCGCCAGTCTCCTGCTCGCTCTCCTGTTGTGTCGCCTGCACACAGTCGGGAGAGAAAAGCAAACGGGCCGGCCTCCGTGGCAGAAGAGCCAGCCACTCTCGGATCGTCGGAGCTGCTCTCGGATCCCAGACTCTCGGTCTCCTTCGACGTCCTCAACAGCACGCCTGTTCCGACCCCCGCCCGCACTGCCCAATCCTTGCCTTGCCCCGCGCTGCTGCCGCCCAGCACCCCCAGAGCCACTGCACTCACCACCACGACCACCGCCGCTTCTTGCTTCAGCAGCGCTCAGCGACACCGGCGCTCAATCGCACGTATCATGGAGGAATCAACACACAGCGACAGCTCCGGCGACGTCGCCGCCACTGACGCATCCCAATCACTGCCGCGCCATGGCGTCGGCCCGGAAGAGGGCTCAGCTCCGAGCCCCAACCGCATTTCGACCACGGCGAAGGCACCGACCGCCGAGTTTTTGCTGCATGTAGCGAAGCAGATCAACCGCGGCTTCCAGGCGTCACTCGCTCAGGTGCGTCCTTCCTACGTCGCCCTCACTCTGCCCGTTGTGTGGTGTGGTCTGCGCTCGGTGCTGCTCGTTTGGAGTGCTACGTATGCACGTGTCCTGTCTCCATCGCTTGGCCAAAAACGTGCACGTGCAGCCAGTGCGAGTGTGCGCGCAGCTGAGTTTGACAATGTGTGTGTTGTGCCCTCTGGCTGCGGGTGACTTCTTCCTCCTCCTCCTCGTGTGCACGGCAGGTCGTATCCGACATTGGGCTCGAGTACGGCATGGCCCCGGCATCACTCCCGCAGGTGCGCTGTAGTGCCCTTTTCACTCGCACGCTTTCTTGTCGGACGATGGCTCTTGGAGGGTGCAACCCTTTCGAGGGCTACTGTCGGCCAACCATTCTGTTCGTCATGCGTCACGCCACACAAGCACTCACGTGATGCACCTTTATGTGGCATCTCTGTTACGTGGCGATGCAACGACCACAGACAGGCGATCTGACTGATGCGCCCACGCTGGCCGAGCCGGATGACGACGCGGTCGCCGCTGACATGCGTCTTATCGTCCAAGAGCTCCAGTCTGCACGCACGAAGCAGCGCGAGCTCTCGCAGCTCGTGAGCGACTTGCAGAATGAGCAAAAGCTCGCATCCGACCGCCTTGCGCTGTACGCGGACCTGACTCTGCAGCTCAAGCGTGAGCTCGTCAACGAGCGGCTGGCGCACATTGACTCGAAGCGAGAGCTCACCGAAGCGCGTGCCGCTACATCGAAGCAGCGCACGTCGAGTGACGAGAGGCGGGCGACCCAACAAGGCCTTGTGCAGAGCGAGGACGATGACCCGTGGAGCTCGCCTGTAAAGACTGCTGGCATTGGTAGCGCCGTTGGCAGTGGCGGCGGGTCCGGGTCCGGCTTGCTCTCGTTCTCGAGCTTCTACCACACGGCCCGAGCGTTGGAGAGCGAGGACGAGCCACCGTCACCCATGTCTAGCACAGGTGGTGGGTTACTACCGCTACGTGGCAGCCTGATGGACCAGTTCCTGCCGTCGTCGCTACTGGACTCGCCGCAGCTCACGCCGTCGTCGTCGAGCCAGTCGTTCAGTCAGCGAGATGACGTTGAAGACACCCGGAGCGAAGACCGACGCGCTTTTGACGCTGAGATCGCTCACGGGCTGGACGCATTCTCGCTCGGGGACCCGCCGTGCCAGGAGTGCAAGCACAACCCACTTGGCCAGAGCGCACCGTGTGGCCACCACGTGTGCGCGAGCCATGAGGCCGAGATGCGCACGAAAGACGTACTAGTGTGCCCTCGCTGTCGTGCGGAAGTGACTGCTGTCGTGGGCCTCAAATCGGAAGGTCCACCGTCGGAAGAGGACAACCAAGTGGAGCATCTGCGTGACAAAGACGACGTCGCATCCAAACAACACGACGTCTCATCGCCCACAGTCTCGACCGCCGAGAGAGCCTCGCCTGCACAGAGTTCAAACGTGTCTGCGGCCACGTTATCGCTTCTGTCGGAGGTCTTCACGTCGATTCCAGTGAAGGAACTGGAAGCTGCGCTGAAGGACGCCGCTGGTCAGACGTCAGTAGTGATCGAGAAGCTCTTGCAGACCCACCCGAGCTTCAACCCGGACGGGAACGCCAGCAGCAGCTCGACCGGCGGCCCCACAACTGGTGTCTCTGGCAGTGGGTCAATGACGTCGCCTCCTGGCGCAGGCCACAGACCCGTGCTGAACCGTTCGACTTCGAGCAACGTGAACGACCGAGCGGGCGGGAGTGGCAGTGGTGGCGCAGCGGTCAACTGGAAGACGGAGCTGTGTGTGTACTACTTGCAAGGAAAGTGCAACAAGACGAGACGGACGTGCTCGTTTGCACACGGCGAGAGCGACCTCGTGCGTCCAGGCGGTCCGAAACACTCGTCGCCGAGTCCGGGCTACAAGACACGGCTGTGTCCACTGTACATGGAAGGCATGTGCCCCAAGTCGCGACGCGAGTGCCAGCTAGCACACGGCGAGAGCGACCTGCGGGACGGGTTGTCGACCAGCGGGACTGTTCTGCCAGCGGCCGCGCCTCGTCTCCAGAGCTACAAGACCGAGCTGTGCTATTACTATCTCAAGGGCTGCTGTAACTACACGAAAGAAGACTGCCGCTTTGCGCACGGCGAGAGCGACTTGCGCACAGTTGAAGCCAACACGATGGAGTGGAACGCCAAGATCGCGAGCGGTGAGTACGTCCCTGGCACAATGGGCCTCAGTGGCAGTGGCAGTGGCAGCAGTGATCACAGCAAGCAACAGCCACATCAACAGCTGCAACATCAGCTCCAGTACCAGCAGCAGTTCCAGGCCCCGCATTTCCAGTCGCCTCCTCAGCAGCACCAGCAGTCGCCGCCACAACAACTCCAGCCCAGTGCATCAGCGTTCACACCAGCACACCTCCAGCAGCATCCAATGGCTCCTCCGCAGCACCAGTTCTCGTATCAGGCACAGCCGCCGCATCTGCCCCCGCCACACCTTCCAGTGCACCAGCAGCAGCAGCAACAACAACAACTGGCTGCCCAGTACCATGGCAATCAGCAGACGCATCAGTATCGGTACAGCGGCACGGAGTCAAAGCGGTCGGTGCGTCCTCCTCCTCAGCCGAGGCGTGAGCCTCCTCCGTCGTGGTCTGGCGGCGGCTACGATCCGTCGAGTGGCGGAAGCAACGAGTACTAAGCGACGAACGACAGTGGTCGGCGTGACCCTCGCGAGTCACCTGGTACGGTACTGTAGGTGCGTTTGGCAGCGAGCACGCAACCGATCGACCACTGTGTGAACAAGGCATTGAGGGTGCAGCAGCAGCAGCAGATGAAGAAGTGACGAAGAGTGCGCGGTCTCTTTGTTCTTTCGCTACGAGCCACGATTTTGTGAAGATTACCGATCCCACCAAGTACCAAAAGACCGACCGACCGACCGAGCTAGCCACCAGTGGCGCTCCTGTACATCAAGCTGCCAGCGGCCTCCGGAGCCGACTGAAGACGACCTCGTAAGTACACACCGTCACCAAGTCCTGTAGAAGAAGAATTCCATATAATAGAACTGCCTGCATACACGCAACACACATTCCCTTCACTTTGTACCGTTCACAAACCCTTCGAACTGCCTGCGAACACACACATACTACACGTCCCCTTCACTCTATCCCGTACAACAAACCTGAATTAATCAGCAACTCTCTATGCGACTGACTGTTTGGCCCTACAACCGAACGCCACCATAGTCATCGTTGAACCCTCCCGCCACCGTCATGGTCCTGGTTGTCGCTATCATCCTCCTCTCCTGTACCCCGAGCGACGCCAGCTGCTTGGGTGACCAACCCAGCGCAAGCGAGCAAGTCGCGCACGTTCACTTTCACAGGCACGACTTGGCCATTGAGCACCATGCGGATTGTCGTGTAGGCGCCGTCGTCACCTGGGTCCGAGCACGTCGGGTCGATGCGTGGTGGCAGAAGCGACTGCTGTTCTGCCGGCTGTGAACGTTTGCGCTTCTGCTGGCGGTACGGGTTCTGAGGACGTGACGTCCGCGGCGACCCGCTAGCCACCGGTGATGGTGCAGCCGCCAGTCCTACTGTGGAGGCAAGTGGGGGTCCTGGATGAGCCACTACCACCAACGTGTCCGTCGCTACGACTGCCGGCGAACACTGCGGATGGTAGAACGGTCGCTGCTCAGACTTGTGCTGTACCGGCTGGGTTGCGTATTCGATGAAGCTGTGTGCCCGGTTCGCGCTGCTCGCGGCCGATGACGGAGCCTTTACGTGCGGACTAGCGCTCACGGCCAAATGCGTCCTTTCGCTCCGTATGCTGTGGCGGTTGTCCTTGTTCACATACGTGACCACGTGGCACTGAAACTGCCTCTCTGCGTCCGCGGCCGACTTGCGCTTGAGAAAGTTGTGATACGTGCGCGTGATGCGCGGCACAAAGTTCTGCTCCGTGAGCTCCACGAGGTCCGACTGCTTCGAGTGCGCGCCAGGCCGGATGTACACTGAGTGGTCGTTCCGAATAAACGGCTCACAGGACGTCTCAGCTATCTGCTCAAATTCCGTCGCGGTGCGGGTGTTCGCCTTCGTCAAGAAGGCCTCGAAGCCGTCCGAGACCTGGAAGCCGAACGTGCTCAGCGACAGAAACTTGCGCGTCGTGCGACCAGCCTCGCCGATCTTGATCGCGAGCGAGAACGTGACCTCGTCCGGTAGGCTCTGGTCGCGTTTCGGCGGTGCCGGGATGAGCGGCGACGACAGCGCAGTGGGAACTACGGTGTGGGCTTCCAGCGCAGCTTCTCGAGCCGGAAACACGACAGAGACAGCGTCCGCAGCAGACATGGTGACCGAAGGAGCGATTCTTGTAGGGAACACGACGGGAGCCGCATCCGAGACGGACCAGCCAGTGGAAGATGAAGTCGCTTGTGGCGAAGCGGGTCTGTCGACTGACAGCAGACTGTGTGTGACGAGTCCCCCAGTCAACGACGCGACGGCGTTGGTGTCTGCTCGCGAGTAGATAGGCAACGTGGAAGAAGGAGACGCTTCAGTACTCGGAGTCGCAGACGGTGTCGATGGAGAAGGAGCAGCCGCCGCAGCTCTCGTAGCTCTCTTTCCGGAGGCCCGCGATCGGATTGGCGCCGTTGCAGGTTCAGTGACTTTTGAAATCGCTTGTGACGTAACCTTTGGGCGTCTGCTCTGGGTGAGTGGTGTTGTATTGGAGGTGGCGATCGGTGTCTTGGACGTCGCCATGGAAACTGGTGCTCCTCGCGGCTGTGCGGTCACCGGCTCGACGTTCCCGACAGGAGTAGGAGCGATGCTAGTTAGCGGGTGAGTGTGACTAGCATGCGCCTCGTAGCAGAGCTTCGAGCAGAAGGCGCGCTCCTCCGGGAACCCAAGCGGGAGGCCGCAGTCGCGCGTGGCCACGCGACCGCTGCATCTTGGGTGTACGGCACCGAGGCACGTGTGGCAGCCCTTGGACGCATCTTCAGAAGAGCGCCGCTTACAGCGCTTGCACGCACGGACGCTGCTGAGCTCGGGCATGGCTGTTTCCCCAGAGACAGCGGATCGCCGTGACACGCGAGCCATGATCGGCTATCAGTGGCAACAATCGGGAGCTGGAATTTGGCAGGTGGTCTGATTCACCCACAAATGAGCTTTGCACATTTACCGTATTCCTTCGCTTGAAACCTCCGTCGCTTATAAAAACCGTCCAGTTTTAACCAATCATGTGATCGCAAGTGACAAGAGTTGTCATTGCCGCTTATAAAATCCACTGTCTCTTTTGCAATCTGCGCCAATTCAAAACTCACACTTGACACTCAGCTTTGTGGAGTGCGCTTGACACTCACTCGAAGCAACGGTGAAACGCCAAGCTTTCGCAGCAAGAGGATTGCCCCACGTCAAACACATGTACTGGAGCATACTGGAGGCACCACAGCCACTGTAGCTCACTATTACTAGTCTGTCCCACATTACTTTGTGCAAAGCGAAATTGGTGTATGTCACATCAGAAATTGTTTTATGAGATTGGCAGAAAATCCCAACAAATTGTCATTTTGTACTTTTATATTGGATAAAATCGAGCATTGGTAAAATCCGTGCTAATGTATTGCAAACACAGAGTCTGTTATTTGAGGTCAAAATACAAGATATTAGTTGCAAAGAACACTAGAAAAAAACGAAAATTCGTGTGCTCTCCAAAAATATAATAACATGTGAAGAAATGAATGCTCCGCTGAGTCGGCGAAGATTTTTCGCTCTTGAAAAGGGATTGCTCTCAATGCGCAAAAGCTCTTTCCCATTTCAAAACAATGAAAAAGAAACGAATCGAAAGTGAAGAAAGCCAATGCTTCGGTGTGCATGTTTGCCTTTTGTTTTAACTCAAACCGAGCAGTAAAGCTCGAGCTATGTCATATTTGGAGAAGTGCACAAAGCAATTTGGGACAGACTAGTATTAACAGCCCATGTCTGTAACAACTGGATCCTACCAGGGGAGAGACTGGCATAGAGGTAAATCCGGAACTGCACCGATTCTTTTGAAAATTGCAGGGCATGGCGGTGCTTGCGTCAAGATAGACATGGCAAAGTTTGGTTGTGATTGGTGCAGTGGTCGTGGTACAACAGCAATGCATGTACTTAAAGAGCCTTTGAAATGTGTCTCTATTTGGTCTGAGTGGCCGCATGGTCGAAAACAAGATTTACCATCACTCTCAAAGCAACATAAATTTTATAGTTAGCTGGAGGGTTAATGTGAATTTTAGCAAAAAAATATCACATTCAATGTATCGAGCAATGCAATCACTGAAGCCTCTGACTTCAGAATCAGAATCTTCTGAGTCAGAAGAACGTTTTTGACTCGTTCCAGTCAAAAATCGCTCTCCACCCTGTCAGGAATGATGGTGAAAAATTGTAAAGGGTCATCCTGCCACCTTCAAGGGTATGGCTGATGGCCGCACTCATAACGCGGGCAATATATCGATCTGAGTACAGGGAGTAGGTGCATTCTACTCACGAGACACAGAGCATTCCAATGGTATGCGTTTCATTTCAATTGCTTAAGTTCCGAATTTTCGTGTTCTGGAATTCCCCCCCCCCAAACGGCCATTTCACATCCGGTTCTTGCAGACATGGGGTATTAATACCCCTCTATCCCACGCGAAGCTGTTGGTCGGCGCAAACTTGCGCTTGCGGACGGAGTTTCCATCTTGGAGTCGATGCTCACGATGAGAGCTACAGTAAATACCTCGCTACAGTCAGCGGCCTTAAAGCGTTCCGTCGTAGCGGTCGCAGCACCGCTTTTTAGAGTCCGATATGGACGTCAACGCATCCATTTTTGCTGTTGGCGGAGGCTCGTTTTAGCGTCGAGAGGGTTTTAGAAAACTGACCTTTGCTTTGAGTGACAGGTCACTCTTGTTTTTGCACAATTTTTTGTTCAAAGTTGATAGCAGCTGTTTATTTTATCTCAGTACCCTTTACAAGCGATGGAGTACGGTACCAGTAGACACATATTGTCGACAACTGCAAAAAGTAAAAACTCGGCTTCCTAAATTGAATACCACTCCGTTCCAAAACTGTTGGTGGTAAGTCGTGATGAATCGGAACGAATGTAAGGAAGGTCTACTTATATTAGGTATACTGTTGGACGCAGACTCCATCAAGGGATGTAACCGGGCGTTCCCGAGTTACGCAGCACAGAGAGGGAGGAAGCGTGGGAGAGCACCTTCCACAAGGATTTCAGTCGGACGAGACGGACGAGGGAAGACTTGGGCGTTTAGGCTCCAAATTGAGAGTGATATTTATGAGGTTTAGTGCGGTTCCACCCGATCGGTGTGAACCTTAGG
>JAASFJ010001304.1:0-10263 GCA_023333755.1 Globisporangium uncinulatum
AGGGCTCGTCTCCCCTGAGGCGACAAGTCGGACGATGTGGAGCGATCACGGTTGGTCGTCTTGCGCTGGCCGCCGCGTCGGTTCTTCGTCTTCGGCTTGTCCACAGCTGACAGCACCTTTGAACACCCGCCGACAGAGCGTTGGACGGCAGCAGCAGTCGCTCGACCGGTCAAACCAGCACCTCGCAGTGTCAAAATGCTGTTCCGCTCTTCATCAGAGAGTTCTGTGCCCGCACCATTTTTTCGTTATGAAAATGCGTCTGCAGGTAGCAGAAACGGTGAGGAGCATAACAAACATGGTTGGACGCCGTTAGACCAAGGAATGAATGGTTGAGATAAATCTTTCCTCGCCCGTATTTTATGTTCACGATTCATGTCACCCTCTCAAAAGTGTTACCTGAGCACACAGCAAAAACTACTTGGCGGAATCGATCGATTATTGGTGCGTTCGATCCGCAATCGTTTTGGCTTCATTTGAGCACGTTTTGAATACGAAAAACGAGTTTTGATTCCGACAGTCTAAAATATGTCCATGTTCACAAACCACTGTCGAGGACTGTAGTTATTAGGTCCATGTAAAACTATTACATTTCAAATTATGAGAGATTACTACTATAATATAATAACCACTATCCTATTAAACCACTGACTTGTGAACGTGAACACCAGTGTTCTTCACCAGTCGAGCAACTTGCCCACCCCACATCCCCCCACTCGACCCTGTTCCTGTCCGCTGGAACGCCCCGCTGCGATAGCTACTGGCGCCGGCGCGACTGCTGCCAATGCGACGGGTGCCGCGGATGGCCGCAAAAAGTTGAACGTTCCGAGCCGCGCGTCTAGCTCCGCCACTGGTGGAAGCAGCACGTAGAGCTGTCCATCGGCATCGCCCACCTTCACGTGGAAGGTTTCGAGTCGCAACGTCTCCTCGCCCGACACGCAGCTCCCATCCTCGAGGTCGTAGCTCTTCTTGTGCATCGGGCAGACGATCTTCGGTCGCCCGCCCACATCGCCCAGGATGCCTTGCGCCAGCACGAACGCGTGGTCATTCGGGCACATGTTCTGCGTCGCAAACCAGCTCACGCGCTCGATGCCATTGAATAGCTCCGTGATGTTGAACACCGCGAGCTGCGTCTCGCCGTACAGCACAGCGCCGCCTGAGTTCGCGGTGAAAAGCTCTTTCGGGCCAAACGGGATCCACTCGAGACTGCTCTCCCTTGCAAACTGCGCCAGCTCTCCAACGGACGTCGGTGACTCGGGGTTGCTGCTCACACTGCTCGGTGGCGACACGGCCGCAACGCCTGCAGAGCGCTTCCGCGCTGTCTTCCGCAGTGGGAACCGCTGCCCGCGCTCTTCGATCATCACTGTCTCCTGCTGCGTCGCGCTGGTGTTCCGGAACTGCGCGAACTGCGCGCTCAGCGCCGGCGTCTCGACTACCTTCTTCCACTCGCATTCGTACGTGTTGAGCAGGTACGCCATCTGCTTCTCGAGCGTCTCTGCGATGCCGAGCGAGTCCTCCATCACGACGCGACGCAGCTGCTCGATGCCGCCCTCGAGAGCGTCGAGCCACTTGGACGTGCGCTGGAGACGGTCGGCAGTGCGAATGTAATACATGAGGAAGCGGTCGAGGTACGTGATGCAGAGGTCCTGCGGCACGTCCGGCGCCAAGAGCACGGCATGCTTTGGGTTCGTACCACCGTTGCCGCAGACATACACGTTGTAGCCCTTCTCTGTCGCGATGAGACCAAAGTCCTTCCCGCGAGCTTCCGCACACTCGCGAGTGCAGCCGGACACGCCGCCCTTGATCTTGTGAGGCGACCGCACGCCCTTGTAGCGGTCCTCGAGGAAGATGGCGAACGCCACCGAGTCCTGGACGCCGAAACGACACCACGTCGAGCCGACGCAGCTCTTCACGGTGCGGAGGGACTTGCCGTACGCATGTCCCGACTCGAAGCCGGCGTCCACGAGTTCTTTCCAGATCGCTGGGAGGTCGTACTTCTCGGCTCCAAAGAGGTCGATGCGCTGCCCGCCCGTGATCTTCGAGTACAAGTTGTACTTCTTTGCGACTTGGCCGAGGACGATGAGCTTCTCCGGCGTGATCTCGCCGCCGGCCACGCGCGGCACGATGGAGAACTGTCCCGACGCCTGGATGTTCGCGAGGAAGCGGTCGTTCGTGTCTTGGAGACCCGCACGGTCGCCTTCGAGAACGTGATGGTTCATCAGACTCGCAAAGATGGACGCGATCGTGGGCTTGCAGATCTCGCAGCCGTGCTGGCGCGGGTTGTTGTGTGCGCGACCGTGCTTACTGAGCACTTCTGTGAAGGTCGCGTACTTCTCGACGAGGATGATCTGGTACAGCTCCTGCCTCGAGTACGCAAAGTGCTCGCACAGAGACTTGTCGACGACGCCACCGCCTGCTGCGAGTTCCGCCTCGAAGAGGTCCTTCACCATCGGCATGCAGCCACCGCAGCCCGTGCCGACGTTGCACACCTTCTTGACGTCAGCGAGCGTCGTGAGCTTCTGGTCGCGGATCGTCTTGCACATGTCGCCCTTCGTCACGTTGTTGCAGGTGCACACGACCGCTTCGTCCGGGAGATCCAAGAGCGGGTTGCCGCCGCCGCCGGACCCGCGCTTCCCGAGCAGGATCTCGTTCGGCGGCTCGGTCAGCGCCTTCGTCTCTTTCATCTTGCACATGAGGGACAGGCGTGGGAAGTCGCTCGCGTCGCCGACTAGGATCCCGCCGAGGAGCTTCTTGCCGTTCGCAGAGAACAGGAGCTTCTTGTACACTTTCTCGAGCGGGTTGTTGTAAACGAGCTCCTCGAACGGTTCCGAGACGTCTTCAGGGAAGTACGTCCCGAAGGCAGCCACCTCCATCCCCATCAGCTTGAGCTTGGTCGAGCTGTCACTGCCGGTGAACGTCGCGCGATCGGTCGTCGCAGACCCGTCGGTCGAGACGGACGCCAGGTTCTTCGCGAGCACGTCCGCCATCTCGTACCCAGGTGCGACCAGTCCGTACGTGACGTCGCGGTGTGAGACACACTCGCCGATCGCGTACACTCCGTCAGCGCTGGTCTCGAGGTAGTCGTTTACGTGGATCCCGCCGCTTCTCGCCACGACCGCAAGCTCACTCACGCGGGCAAGATCGTCGCGTGGCTTGATACCGGTAGCGAACACGACCATGAAGACGTCGTCGAACGACGAGCCGTCCGTGAAGTCGACGCCTTCCACGACAGTGTCGCCGAGCACCGCCTTCGTCGACTTGTGGTACAGCACGTCGATGCCAAACTTCGTCGTGATCTCGTTGTGCAGCACTCTCGCCCCAGCGTCGTCGAGCTGACGGGACATGAGTCGCGAGCCTCGGTTGATGATGCGCACTGAGATCTTGAGATCGTGGATCGCTTTGGCGGCTTCGAGGCCGAGCAAGCCACCGCCGACCACGAGCGCGTACTGCTTCGTCCCGCCCGACTCTTCTCTCGCTCGCTGGCTCTCGCTGTAGGCTATGATATCGTTCAGGTCTTGTATCGTGCGGTAGACAAAGACACCGCTGAGCGATGCTCCTTTGATACTCGGCACGAGAGCAGTCGCCCCGGTGGCGATCACCAAGCGGTCGTACGACACGCTGAACTCTGTCGTCTCGCCAAGTGCGCCAGCTGTATCGCGAGGCTGGAACTGGCAGACGACGACCTTGCGCTTCGCGTCGATTCGCGTCGCTCGCGAACTGATCTTGAGCGCGATGTCGTTCTCGTCGTACCACTTCGCAGACGCCGCGAGCTTGAGCTTGTCGATGCTCAGGTGTTCAAAGTACTCGGTGAGCAGCATCCGGTTGTAGTGCTGGATGGGCTCCTCGCCGATCGAGACGAGCGCAAACTGGCTGCTCGTGTCGTACTTCTTCAAGCGCTCGAGGAAGCGATGACCGACCATGCCGTTCCCGACGACGACGATCACGTGCTGCTTCTGGTCGGCATTGCGAGCCGCTACTTCCGGGGTGGTGTCGGTCGTTTGCGGAGCCATCGTATCAGACCTCGCTCGTCGAAGATCGAAGCGGAAGATGCGGAAGGAAGTCGGGTTCTGGTGGTGCGCGATGTGTGTCCTGGGTTCGCTGGTCGCTCACTCTCGTCGCGAATTTGTGATGACTCAAGCGCTGGGAGGCGAGAGCGGAAATGAGACTCGGTAGCGATCGTTCGCCGTTTTGTTCACAAGCGCCGGAGAAGGAGAAGGAGGAGGAGGACGACGAGAGAGACTTGGAAGTTGAGTCATCTGAAATCCAAGCAGGAACACCATGCGATCTCACAAAAGCCAAGCGAGAAAGTCGAGCCAACCAGACGCGATGATGCAGCGGCTCGAGCCAATCGGAGGCCTTTGAGTGCGTGTGACGTTGAGCGAGTCGAGTCGGAGGTGATAGGGAGATGGGCAATAAATGAACGGGATGGGTCGGTCACCTCAAAACCAGAATGGTCTTTTGAGTCATCCGAAATCCTTACAGCTCCATTACCACTCCCACTCAACACGAGTCGGAATCCATGGGATCAAAGCGCACGAACGACACGCGAGCGCCTGTGGAAGCGGACGAGCCAAGAAGGAGACCGGAATCATGTTCGCAACAGAGGCTTAGAGACACGCAAGCCACCACACGAAACGGACGCGCGAACATCGCATGGAACGGCTAGAAAATTGTGAGCTGGGAGTCCGGGTCGTAGCCGAGCTCGCGCAACGCGGGTACGCACGCGTACTGAATCATCCCGGGCGGGCCGCACATGCCCACGTGCGATGCGTCCGAGCCGATTACGCGCGCGATCATAGCGAGCGAGATGCGCGTGGTCCCGAAGCAGCGCACGGGCGGGTTCTTGAGCACAGCCACTTTCTCCTCCTCGTCCATCTCAGTCAGCGCGAAGAAGAGCTCACATTGCGTAGGTTTGAGTCGCTGGAGCTGCTCGAGCTCTTTCTGGAGCAGCAGGTCCGTGGCCGACCGCACGCAGTAGATCAGCGCGACCTTTGTCTCGTCGCTCGGGTTCGTGAGAATCGCGCGCATGATCTGGTAGATCGGCGTGATCCCAGTGCCGCCCGCGATGAAGCCGAACTTGCGCGCCTTGAGCGTCTTCACGCTGCTGTCTCCGAGCGAGAATGTCCCTTCCGAGTGGTAGGTGAAGTGTCCGATCGGTCCCTTCAACTCGACTTGCGAGCCCAGGTGGAGGTTCTCGAGGTGCTGAGAGAAGACGCCCCCGTTCGGAAACGCTGGGTTCTCGCCTGCAAAGTACACCTTGATGAGGAACGACACGAAGCCCGCGTCCTCTTCGCTGTTGGAAGAGATTGGCGTGTACGCGCGTACGACCGTCTTGCCGTCCACCTTGGCGTGCAGAAGCACGTGCTTGCCGACCGGCAGTCCGAGACGCAGTCCCTTCGCTCGCAGTGCGAACCGAAAGACTCGGGAGTCGCGACTGACAACTTCTTTCGAGATCAGCACCAACGGAACGCGCTGACTGGACCCGTCCAGCGCTGTCGTCGCGACGTCACTTGTGCTCATCGTCTTCTTGGTCGATGCTGGGGGGCTCGCAGGGGCCTGTGGGTTTGCAGCCGTGTCGACTGAAGCTGCGGTGCACACTCCGATACAGTACTCCTCGAGCATTTTCCAGGCTTTCGTGGAGTGAATGGACTCGAACTCGTCCGTACAGTCCGTCCCGCCGCTCAGGAGGATGCTGCTGGCACCGCCCGGGTGGATCTTGAGAAACTCGGTCGCGTCGTACACGAGTCCGCGGCAAATGAACCAGCAACTGTCCGCCGTGGTGTGCTTCGCAACCTCTTCTGGTGAGATCATAGGCAGGTGTGCCAAGTGTTTAGGCACCTTCGCTGGCGCTGGAATCACTGTCTCGACAGTGTCATCGCTAACCGCCGGCTTGCACTTCGTCGGTCGCGTCTGACCCTTCCCGGGAGCCATCCATCCCTCGCGCTTGCCTCCAACCTGGGTCGGGTGCTCGAAGTGAAACTCATCCGGGCCGTTCTTACGGATCTTGACGCGGAACCAGGGGTTGTTCATCATGCCCATGACGTTCCAGGTTGGGAACTCGGGCTGGGTGTTCATGGACGAGTCCCAGGCTCGCACGCAGACCTCGCTAGCTTGCGTCAGGCGCCGCAATGGGATCTCGAGCTCGTACTGGATCCAGCACCACATCTTCCCGGACGCGTTCGGCTTTTCCTTGTAAGTGATCCTGCAGTCCTCCCAGTTCGCGCCGTTGTCGACCGTAACTTCGACGCGAATGATGCGTCGTCCTCCGCCAGAGTACGCGTAGCCGCTCACAGTGTACGACGCATCGTTGGCTGCCCCACTGACGCTCGAGAGGTTGTGGTTGTTCGCACTTAGTGTTTCCATGTGCGCTGGCGACAGAAGCACCGAGTTGACGTTGAGCTCTTGGATGGCGAACTCGGGTTTCGCCCACCAGTTCTCAGCAGTCGCCTTCTCGGCGTCCACGTGCGACGGCAGCACGCGGTTGTCGTGGAGGTGGTGGTGGTTCGCAGACTCGACGTCGCTTACGTGGATCCGCGCGAGCCACTTGACCATCCGACCACCGATGTGGCCTGGCACGATGAGCCGCAGCGGGAACCCGTGGTCCGGCGTCAGTCGTTCGCCGTTCATCTCCCACGCGACGAGCACGTCGCACGACGGGTCGAGTGCCGTACGTGCCGGGATGCACGTCCCGTAGTTGTCGTTCGGGAGTGCGTCGGCGCCTTCGAACCATACGAAGCGGGTCTTGGTAGCGTCCACGCCACAGTGGGCGAGCAAGCAGTGAAGCGGGACCCCGGTCCAGACCGCAGTAGACGCTGCGCCAGCTCCCCAGCTGAACCCGATCGACTTCTTAATCATGTTCTGCTCCTTGCGGCGATTACCGGCGCAGACGAGGAGAACAGGCAGCGACACGACCTGGGCGCGGAACGTCGTGAGCAGCTCGCTCATCGCGAACTCGAGCGGCCGGTCCACGAGTCCGTCGACCTTGAAGCGGTGCGAGTCCCAGTCGAGTCTCGGGACGGCGCCGTGGTTGCGGACGTAGTGCACGGGTGTCGGCGTGATGAACGTCCGGAGGTGCTCGAGCGGCGGCTCGCAGTTGAACGGGTGGCGTCCAGTGAGGCGGACGAGCTCGGGGTGGCGTGGGATCCATGAGTCCGGTGTGCCAACATCTCGCGGGTCGATGGCGAAACTCGGGAGCTGGTGTGGCATGACGCTCGTACTGGAGGACATCGTTGGGAGTTTGAGTGTAGTGAGCGTGGACGGCTCGATTCGAAAGTAGGCGTTGTTTGTTGGTGGCTGTGGCGTGCGCGGTTACGCGCGTGTGAGAGAGAGACGCAGTCGGCGAGATGATCTGAACAAGAGACTCGGAGTAGGAGAGCTCCAATTTCAGGTGACTCATTGCGATCTGCAGCATGCATGCGAAGTAGCGATCCGTTCGAGTGCGCGTCGGATCGCCACCCAGCTTTGCGCGTCATTCGGATCGCTGATCGAGCGCCAGAGCGGACTCGATCAGTGACCGACGCAACGTGTTGATGGACGAGTGGCTGGCTGGCGCGTTGTGAGGACAGAGCGACTGGACGAGCTTGAAGCACGAGGCACGAGGGCTCCAGGTCCGAGGACAGGCAGGCAGGCGCGATCGATGAGTTCTCCTGAATTCCGCCAGCCATTTCTCGCTAACTCACGATCGATCGCGCCACATCCATGGCCGGAGGCATGCTCCAGCGCACCCATCCCCAGCATGTCGACGCGCCACCGCGAGGCAATCGCAGACGCGCTTCAGCCTCTGACGCGCGTCGCATCACGCCAAGTGTAGTGAATTCCGCTGGTGCCGACCTGGAAACTGGACCTTCTTTTCCGTTTAGCCTTCGAGGCGCTCCAAGTGTTGATGTGGCTTGGTACAGCAAAGTACTTCTGGACTTTTGTGAACAGTGAACCGAGCTGTTGCTGGAGCGGAACGTCGAGACACTTGTGACGAAAGACCTGTCACGGTGCACAAGACCTCCATGATTGGTTGGCTCATTTTAGCCGTCGTTTCAGTACAACTTGGTATTCCTTCCAAGTCAAACCAAGTCGTCTTGACGCAAGAGTAGCGAGCGAAGAGCATGCGCAATGGCATCCGAACGACCACTGCTGCTGTTCTCCTGCGTCTTTTGCGAGCGATTTCTACCCGACCACCTCCTTTGAGTCCCCTCAAGAGCTCAGACAACGGCACCACACGTTCACAGCAGCAGCAGCGGTACTTTATCAGCAGTCCCGCAGTTCGATCATGCGTGAGTCATACGAAATTGGTGCTCCAAAGTGCTCGCTCGCTTGCTTTCCCGATGACTCACTCACTCACACGACTCTCACTTCTCAACTCGCGCTCTTCTTCGCACACTCAACGCATCACACCACTCAACATCCGCCCAGGCGTCACAACCACAAGCTTCATTCGAGCTCTACAAGAC
This sequence comes from Globisporangium uncinulatum, assembly GCA_023333755.1. Lineage (NCBI taxonomy): Eukaryota > Oomycota > Peronosporomycetes > Pythiales > Pythiaceae > Globisporangium > Globisporangium uncinulatum. Next base: position 8,442 of record JAASFJ010001304.1, read on the forward strand.
ACCTCACGACACCTGAGACTCGCCATCCATCCACCTGAGACCTTCAAGCTCAAGCATGGTGACGTTCCGAGACACAGCGAGCGCGAGTCCGGTCCTCGACAACGTTTACGTGAACGGACCCCTGACCCCTCTGAGCCCGACTGCAACTACGTCAGTGATGCAGAATCGCCGGACCCAGCACCGCCTCGTGGACTTCCCGATCGCGACGGATCCGCTGCAAGACGACCGAGCCACGGAGATCAAGCTGCTGAGTGTCGCGCGGCCGCACATGCGCGCGTTCCACTTTGCGTGGCTTTCGTTCTTCATCGCGTTCTTCGGCTGGTTCTCCATCCCGCCGCTCATGCCGACGATCAAGAAGCAGCTCCACCTCTCGGCCGACCAAGTCTCGAACTCGAACATCGTCGCGGTCTCCAGCACGATCATCGGTCGGGTGATTGCCGGGCCGCTCTGCGACCGCTACGGCTCCCGCACCGTCCAAGCCGTGCTGCTCGTGCTCGGAGCGATCCCGGTCGCGTCAGCTGCGCTGGTTACCAACTACACAGGCTTCATGCTCGTGCGGTTCTTCATCGGCCTCGTCGGCTGCACGTTCGTCGCGACCGCGTACTGGACGTCCGTGATGTTCGCGAAGCAAGTGGTTGGCAGCGCGAACGCTCTCGCAGCTGGGTGGGGGAACCTCGGCGCCGGCGCCACGTACCTCATCACGCCGCTGCTTTTTGACCTCGTCACGATCGACGGCGCAGTCTCGGACAGCATGGGCTGGCGCGTCACGCTGCTCTCCCCGGCGTTCTTCATGGTCGCTGTCGGCGTCTGCCTCTACCTGTACTCGGACGACTGTCCGCAGGGCAACTACGCTGACTTGAAGAAGCTCGGCGGCCCACTCCACCACGAACCCGAGGCAGTCGCGAACAAGACGAAAGTGGACATGGCGAAAGCAGTCGTGGCAGTCGCGAAGATGCCTGTGGTCTGGATCCTCGCGTTCCAGTACGCGTGCTCGTTCGGCGTCGAGCTCCAGGTGCACAACGTGCTCAGCCTCTACTACTTTGAGGACTTCACGAGACCCGCGGGGGTCTGCAACGCCGCCATGGACGCCAACAAGTGCCGCATCCTGAGCCAGACCAAGGCGAGCCTCATCTCGTCGCTCTTCGGACTCATGTGCATCTTTGCCCGTGCGATGGGAGGGTACGCGTCGGACGTCGCGAACCGCAGATTCGAGATGCGCGGCCGCATCGCCGTGCAGTTCGTCGCGTTCGCTGGTCAGGCGCTCTTCCTGTACCTGTACAGCCAGTTCACGACGCTCGCGTGGAGTGTGCCGTGTCTCGTCGCCTTTGGGGTGTTTGTTCAGGCATCTACTGGAAGCACGTACGGCATCGTGCCGTATGTGTCGCCAAAGCTCACTGGCGTGACATCCGGGATCGTCGGTGCAGGAGGCAACGTCGGCGGACTCGCGTGGGGCTTCCTCTTCAAGGGCGTGCCGAACCGCCGGAGGGCGTTCCGGTACCTCAGCATCTTCGTGGCTGTGGCGGCGCTGCTCTCTGCTGGGATCCAGGTCCCGGGCGAACGCAAGGTGTGGGGGAAGGATGACTCGGTGCACGGCAGCACGGCGGCGACAGAGTGTGGCGAAGTCGACGACGACGGCGACGACGGTGAGAGCGACGGCGGGCGTGCTCGAAAGAAAGAGATGATGGCGTAGAGAGAGAGAGAGAGAGAGAGGGGTAAAGGCCGAGTATCAGTATCTATCAGCGGATGTATAGCGTGGATGCACTACACTGTAGTGAGAGTAAGATGATGTATCGATTCGTGTTGTTTGTTTGGACATTGTGAT
>JAASFJ010001305.1:0-10260 GCA_023333755.1 Globisporangium uncinulatum
AGCGTTCACCAGAGTGTGGTACCGCTTGAGCTGCGTCATGACTTCAGGATCCGTCGTCAGTCGCTCTCGTCCGACCAGGAAGAAAATGGCGGCGAACATCGACAGCGACCACGGTAGGTCCCCGAGAACTATCACGAACGGTACGGGAAGACCCAGAACCTGGCGATCAGGGTTGCAGCGGCGAGGAAGGAGCTTGCTCCGAACACGCTCCGGATGGCGCACTGTTTCGGCGTCAGGCGTGCTGCTGGTACGAACGTCCGCAACTGAAACGTCGTACTGAACGGGAGGATGAACGTGCCGATGTACACGCGAGCCCAGAATGTGATGTTTTTGTCCCAGCCTTCGCGCGGGTCCTGAGGCGGGATGGCGTCAAGCGTCACGATTGCCGTCAAGGCCAGCATCACCATCAGTGTCGACACCAGCCCGACTCGCCAGAGCGATTTGTGCTGACGGTACTCGTTCAGCTCGCACATGCGCTCGATCAAGTACCGCCCCGATTGGTTGGAGATGTTCACGTGCTCCCATGCAGCGCGGAGCATGGCGAAGCAGTCCATTGTATTGGGAAGAAGAGCAGTGGAGCTGCACAGGAGAGAGAACAAACAATGGATCCAAGCGAACACAAGAATAGCGTTCAAGGACCCGATCGAACTCGGACGAAGATCCGAAAAGGAGGTCACACTGGTGATACTCGCGTGAGTTCTGGTGAACCACTTGAGCAAAGCAAAGTCGAGTCGCATTGCAAACAGGTCCAAGTCGCTCGTTTGCTGGGATCGTGTATTGCTTCGCTTTGGGAGTCTCGGCCGCTCCAGGTACTGTGATGTCTCTCGTTTACAAGAGCGAACTTTCCAGCGCGAGTGTGTTGATCGCGAGTGGGTTTGTGAGTGGGTTTGATCGTTTGGTACCAGAACTTCCACAAGAACATTGGTTTGAAGACGACAGCGTCCACTTCGCGTCGACTTAGTGGGACAACAAATGCAACCTCATTTGACCCAAACATACCGGTATATAAAATCAAAGAGTCAGCATAAAACTGGAGATTTCAAGCCGACTTTGAGCAAAGATCTGCGAGACTGTCGCAGTAGATAGTATCAACCGAGTGCTGGCGCTCTCGTGTGCCAGTGGAGTGGCCATCAGCTGAGCAGCAGTGTGGGTCGTTCTATTCTACTGTAGCGGTGGCGCGATTGAGGTATCGATGGGTGAGCGCTCGAGCAGCAGTGAGGATGGCGTGGGCTTGATCGTGTCGGGCTTGATCGTGTCGGGCTGGCTCTGGAGCCGACAGGCGGGAGCGCGAGCGCGTGACTGTGTCTGTGCCCGGAGGCGCCACACTCAACGTCTGACATGCCTTTGCGTAGCGCCGGAACGTTTCCGATAAAGCGAGCAGTGCCGGCGTGGGAAGTGATGCATGGTGCCGTCTAGAGCTGGCGCCTGTGATTAAACAGAACGAACAAGGTTCGTTCTGAGATGGAGCACCCCAGACACTCAAACCGAACGAACACCGATCCAAGCAAGCGGGCGATTCTTCCATCTTGAAGCTGAGTACAATGCGTGTGGAGAACCCAAACAGCCTGCTTTGATCTTAGAGTTGTAGTCTTGATGGTCGTCTCTCCTGGAAGCTCTCCTGGACTTTATCTGCTGATACATTGTGGAGCATACTACTGAAGCACGTACGATTCTGGCACTCCTGTCATTGAATGGCAGCATGTTGAAGAGCCGCAAGGACTTTCGCCTTGTCAAGAGGACCAGAGGCTCCATGTCGGTTTTATACAGTCAACACACACACATGTGCAGCGCACACAGACAGAAGACTGCTCGATAGACACGGAAGGTGTAGTGCGCTGGACCCCTCAGCGTGTATTATGTGGTATCAACATGAGTTTCGATAGTTTTCAGTTAGAGCTAATAACTGTTGTATCATTGGGGTCCAGACCGACATGCAATGGCATAGAGTAAACAAGTAGGTGGAGAGGCGCTCGCGTATGAGTAGGAGGGATGATTCGTTGTGTCATCATGGTGATCATCGAACGTCAATTCGTCATTGCGCACTCGGAAGAGAAGGAACAGACACACAGTGCACACATATTCAAACACACTTGCACACACATAAGCACACCGTTGATGATGGGATGTCGAAATGCTGATTCTTCAAAGGCGTAGACGTGAAACACGGTCGGACCTCCAAAGTGCCCAGCGCTTCTAGCCGCACTCAGGAGCTTCACGTCGGGCTGATGGACCCGACACTCGCTGAGGGACCTGGTATGTGCCTCCCATATTGGAAGACTCAGTGGAGCACAGAGGCAATGGCTCCTTGAGTGGCAAAGGAGGCAGCGGAAGAGTGAACGGCTCATACACACAAACATACATGAACACATATGCACACACATCGCATGCAGACAGACACAGTGGCGGTGGTGCTGGTGGACCTGAGGAGAATCGGTGCTGATAGAGCTGCTGCTGGAGAAATCGTGAATGACCACATTTGCCGACTCGCCAGCTCCAAAATGGCTTTTAGGACTGGAAATGACTGGCCACCCTCACTCCAGTCCGACGGACACTAGTAGACTTGACTTTGTTATAGAGGAGGGCAGTACAATTTGGATCTTAACAGTACAGTGATTCCCACAATGATTGAAAACACAGAAGACAGTGTGCAGCTCAGTCTGTTCACGCCTTTTGATGCATTAGTGAAGTAAACCAGGTAAAAGCTTGCAACTGCAATCCCCGCACAGCAAGCAGAAGCGAACTCGAGCGAGCGAGCGAGCGCCTCTGCCCGCGATGGACCGCAAGACACGGAGCGACAGCGGCGGTGACAGCTCTGACAGCAGCGCCGCGTCGTCGTCGTCCTCCGACACGGTGCTGATCGCCAAGCCGCTGGACCAGAAGCACCGGCAGCAGCTCCAGGCGCAACTCCAGCAGCAGGCGGCGCACGCGACCGTTGCCCCCACACCAGCCCCAGCGCCAATTCCAGTGCCGCCACCCGTAAAGGTACCTCGTTTTTCCCCACATTCCCTTTTTCCTCCGCAGAATGCGGAATGCGGAATGCGCGCTGTGGAGCACTGACCATCACTCCTGTTTCCGCAACGGTGGATTCATTGCAGTCGGACCTGCTCTGTCTCGTATGCGAGCGCGACGACCGCGACGGCCTCTTGCTCTGCAGCGGCCCGTGCGTGTCCGCGTTCCACGCCGCGTGCCTCGGCGTCGACGCGCGTAACGCCACCACCGCCACTGCCACTGCTGGTGCCACGTGGAAGTGCCCGAGCTGCGCGAGCCACACGCACGAATGTTTCCACTGCAAGCGCAGAGGCATGAGTGTCCCGTCAACGTCCAGTGCAGACGCAGTCGAGAGCGACGGGCGGCGGCCTGGCGTGCGCAAGTGCCGCGCTCTCTCGTGCGGCAAGTTCTATCACAGCGCGTGCATCGCAAAGCTCCCGCTCGCACGGATCGCTGGCTCGCACTTTATCTGTCCGGTGCGTGCGTGTGTGTGAGCGTCTGTCTGTCTGTGTGGGTTCGTTTGTTTGGAGAAAGAAGGGCTGACTATGGGTGTTGTTACCTGGACGACAGCTGCACACGTGCGCCGCCTGTGAGCAGTCGGGGGCGAAGAAAGAGTCGGTGCGGTGCATGCGGTGTCCAGTCGCGTACCACACGAGCTGCTTGCCGGCCAACTGCTCCCGGAGCTTCCCTGGGAAGCGCATCATCTGCCCCAAGCACGGCGAGAACAGTGGCCGTGGGCGTGAGACGGACGAGACGAGAAACACCATCACGCTACTGAAACCGACGCTTGCGTCGAGTGGCCAACGCGAGAGCGACACGACGACGCGCGAGTCGGCAGCAGCAGCAGATAACGATGATGAAGTGAAGGAGGAGGAAGCGAAGAAGGAGGACGTGGTAATGCGCGTCAAGTCGGAAAGCCGCAGCGACGCCAAGAAAATCTTGAAGAGCGCCAAGCGCGAGAAGAAGAAGAAGAAGAAGCGCAAGAAAGCGGCCAAACGGGAGGCGAAGGAGCGCGGCAGTTGGGGCAACGTAGAGGAGGAGGGCGACAGGGACGATAGGGACGATGACGATGGCGACGCAACGAGACCAGCAGCAACACGAAGCAGCAGCGAGGCGGGCGTGAAGTTGGAAGCAAGTGACGGCGAGCTCGACGACGACAACAGGCGGGCGACTCTCACTAGCGGTCTCACACTGAAGCGCGAGGACTCGTTCACGCTCTCGGCGCTGCACATTGCGCACACGGAAGCAGTGTCACCAGCCACGTCGTCATCGCTGTTTGAAAGCCCCGCGACGACGAACGAGCGGATCAAAGCACGGTTGGTGGAAGCGCTTGGGCAGAGTGACGACGATGTCGAGAGTGTCGGGAGTCCGGTCACACTGCCAAAGCTCAGGGTCGTCCGAGCGAGCAGCGACGGAGCGGTCTCCTCGGGGAATGGGAGTCCAGCAAAGACTGTTGAATCGGCCGCGTCAGGTGACGACGACGACGATGTGGACAACAGAAACCACGCGAGAGCTCCTCCACACTCTGCGGTATCTTCAGTCGAGACGAAGCTGTCGCCCGTTGGTGCTGGCGACAACGAGGTGGCGGACAGCGCGAATGATGCCGCAAGCCGCAACAGCCAGTCGAGCGAAGAGAAGCCGCGGCCGTCAAAGGCGGAGCGGAAGTCGCGCCACGAGCGCTCGACACTTTCGAAAAACCTCAGCCGGGAGTTCAAGGACGCGGCGACCTCCTCAGATCGCCGGACCAGCAAGAAGCAGCCGAGCCAAGGGTTCGGTGACTTGTCGCTTCAGGTTCCTGGGTCGCCTGCGGGATCGGGTGAGCGTCCGTTTATCCGGTCGGCGAAGGACGGGATCAGTGAAGGCGAAGAGGGTGACGACGAAGGACCAGGGGACGCGTCCACGCCGACGCTGCGCCGGCGCACTGTGAGCGGGACTCCACGCGGTGGCGAGGCGATATCATCCGACGGCACGAAAGCGAGAACGTCGAGCTCCTCTCGGCCGAGCAAGAAGAAGAAGAAGAAGACAAAGAACCCTAACGACAGCTTAAATGATGCAACGATGACCGCTCACGTTGTCGCCGACTACGTGGGTCTCGTGCACGAGAAGGACGCGACCGACGCCAAGTGGGTGCAATGCGACAGCTGCAAGAAGTGGCGCACGGTCCCGAAAGCCATCGACCTGAACGCGATGCCCGAGCGCTGGTACTGCGAGATGAACACGTGGGACGCGGCGTTCGCGTCGTGCGCAGTGGACGAGGAAGGCGCCGTGGACGCGTCCGCCACGAAGCAGAAGAGCACCTCGCACAGCAAGAAGAGCAAGAGCAGGTCGAAGAACGCAAAGGCGCCAGCCTCCGACCCCGTGGTGCCGACTGTTGGGGTGGCAGCAGTGGCTTCCGACGGCGGCGTCTCGTCGCCTTCGCCTGTACATGGAAGCTACGCGAGCAAGGCCACCGCTGTGCAATCGGTGGCCGCAGATGTCAGTGGCGCGTCCGCCAGCAAGACTGGCGGCTCGAAGAAGCCAGACAAGCAGTCGAAGAAGCGCAAGCTCAAGCTCAAGCTGAAGGAGAAGTACCGCGAGGTGAAGTGGGTGCAGTGCGAGAACGCGCAGTGTGGCAAGTGGCGCGTCGTCCCGTCCTCGATCGATTTTAGCTTGCTGCCAGCAGTGTGGTTCTGCTACTTGAACTCATGGGCACCGGAGCTCGCAAAGTGCAGCGCTGCAAACCCACCGGAGGTGGAGGTGTTCCTGATGAAGTCACACTCAAAGAAAAGCACGGCGCCGCCGCCGCCGTCGTCGTCTTCTGGCAGCAGACCGAGCAAGAAGCTGAAAGCCGGCGGCGAGGCAGCAGTGTCGTCTCCGGATGGAGCGGCAGCGGCGGCGACCGCGTTGACGCTCGCGGGGGTGACTGGCGACGTACCAACGAAGCCTCCCAAGCCTGCGAAGGTTCCTAAGGGTGGCGTCAACCCACCAGTGGCCACAAGTTCACAGTCGTCCGTGGTCGCGAGTGGGGTGGCCGACATTTTACTCGGCACCGGAACAGCAGGCAGCAATGGGAGTGCGACGAGTGCTGGCGTCTCGAGCGGAAAAGGCTCGAATGCTGTCGCGGAGCTTCCGGTGTCTTCGAGCTCTGCGCTGTCGGCGGCCGGCAAGAACCGGAAGGGGCTCAAGCCCATGGACGGCATCAAGAAGACGGTGCTCGAGTGGGCCCAGTGCGAGAAGTGCAACAAGTGGCGGAAGCTGCCGCAGCACATTAAGTCGTCGACGCTGCCGGACAAGTGGTTCTGCTCGATGAACCATTGGGACCCGGTACGCGCGAGCTGTGCGGTGCCGGAAGAAGTGGACCAGGAGCCGCTTGGTGCCTCCCCGCTCCCGAGTTCACAGAACTGGTACCCGATGCCCGGACACATTGGCTCTGGTGCTGCGCAGGGAGGAGTGCGTCCGAAGCGCAGCAAGTTGAGCTACTCGGAGCTCCTGTACGCCAGCACTGGCCATCTGCGCAAGACGTACACGTCCGAGTCGTCGACGCTCTCGTTCGAGTATAACGGGCGGGTGTACCACCGGGACGACCAGTACAAGGACAGCAGCATGTACGTGTGTCCACGCGAGCTGCTGGCAACCGCGAAGGGGCAGCTGGCAGCGTCTGGCAGTGGGAGCTCTGCCTCCGAGTCGCTCGAGACTGGTGACGCGACGCTTGTGGCTGCCGCGAGCGAACCGTCAGTGGAGCAGGTAGCGGCGCTGGTGCTGGACGTCATGGACGTGCGACACAGCCGCACGCTCGCTGAGATCTTCCGCGCTGCGAACAACCAGCCGAAGCCGAGCGACACCGAGCTTTCGCTGTCGCTCGTGACCGCCGCTGTGACCCATCTCGTGCAGAAAGGGCTGATCAAGAAGCACGAGAGCGAGAACGAGGCTGACGGCGAGAGCGACAAGAGCAGTTCACGACACACAGCGCGGGTCGGTGCGAAGCGGCGGCGGTCGAGTGACGCGCTGCTCTCGCCCCCGACAGCACGGCTCTTACTGTTCCGGAAGGTGCCCACGCGGCCGCTGAAGGCATCCAAGTGCTGGAAGCTCGGCCCGGCAGCGTTCGAGTTCCCGCTAAGCAACGACTGAGAAAGTATGAAACGAGGTTGCGTGTGTCGTATACTGTATGTCGCTGCCTACGTGTGTGTGCGTGCGTGTGCTTCTGTTGGGATGCACACACGCCTCCCTCTTGCTGTTGCTGTCGTTGTTGCTGTCCCGCACTCAGTCACCAAGCGCCTGCAGTCAGCGCTTTGATCAGCTCCTTTCGGCGCCGGTGCATCCTCGCCTCCTTTTCCTTCGAGGAAGCAGCAGCCAAGTCACACGCGTACTCGCCGAAGCGCTCGCGTGCACTGCGTGTCGACGGGCCGAGTGCGACGTCCGGAAGCGGCGGCAGCGCCGAGACGTCGTCAGTGTCGCTGGTCGAGAGCCGACTGAGGGGCCCGATCATAGCGCTCGAGCTGCTCGCAGCCAACTCCAAGCCGCTCTTCCCCGACTGGCGCTGGTTCGACGCTACTGTTGAAGCCACGCCTGCAGTGCGGCGAATGAGCTTCTCGATCGCGTCCGCTGGAACGCGTTCCGGTGTCAGCGAGACACTGACGGTGGGATCGGTGCTGAGGAACACGCGCTTGGCGGTGCGTGGATCCTGTCGCATCATGGAGCAGCATTGTTACGCCTGTTAGTGGGTGGTCAACCAAGGCTCTCGGATGCAAGCGAACGCGTGGCTGTTGCTCCAGTCGTTACCTGCGCGTGCAGCATGCGTTCGAGCGACGGAAAGCTCGCGAGCAGGAGCTGCCGCCAGTCGTAAAAGTCGAGCACTGGACGCTCGGCTCCTGCTGCGGCCACCACCACGCCGGATGGGGACGCGAGCACCGCTGCAGGACGCGGACTTGGGCTCCGGATGCTTCCGATTGCCGCCCCGGATCGCATGTCGTACAGCACGTGCGTCCCGTTCGAGTACGCGACTATCGCGACGGGGATGTCGAGAACCCGCGTCGTCTCGACGATCGACAGCATGCGGACGACGCTGTCGCCTGCCTGCGACCCTGTCGACTGTGGGGCGACCACAACGTGACGGAGCATCGGGACCATGCTGCGTCGGTGTCGAATGCCAAAGAACTTGACGTGCTGCGCTGCCAACGAGAACGCGACGACAAAGTCGCTGCGATGCATCACGACAGAGTCGACACTCATGTCGCGACGATGTGAGCCGACACCACGAGTGTCGCTTTCAGGAACTGCAGCAGTCGTCATCTGCGACTTTGACGTAGGAAGGTACGCGCGAAGCATCTCCTCCAGCGTGTCCCAGACAGCAAGTGCTCCATCCACGAGGCCGACGACGAGAAACTGCGTCGTCGCGTTTAACGCAGAGGACGTGATTGCACTCAAGTGGCTCCACGACACGACTGGCGATGCGCATGCAGCGGCGTCGCTCTCAGAGCCGGGTCGAAGAATGAACTTGAGCACTTTGGTGCCGACGCAGACGACAAGAGCGTACGCGTCAGCTGGACAGAGCTGGGCTTCGCGCGTGTGCGTCGTCGGCGGGAGCACAAAGTGAGCGCTGCTGCGCACGGACGCGGATGTCGTTAAAGCGCTGCCGCAGTCGATCGTCATAAGTGCTGGTGCGCTGTTCAAGTCAACGACAGCCGCCGGAGTCGCACCCAACGAGCCGATATTCGCAGAAGCGTCAGCAGCGGAGCTCTCGGGGACCGCGAACACAGACACGCGTCCGGGAGCTGTCGAGAGCGCGACGTGGTGTCCGTTCGGCGACAGCTCAAGCCACTCGAGGTGCTCGAACGCGCCAGCCGCAGTGATCCGGAACTGCGTGCTAGCGGCGGCACCACTCGCCTGCCGCCGTGAGAGCGCAACGGTGTCGACGCCAACGACGTGGACGATGCGGACGAGCGTCGTCACGCGTGTCGTACTCTCTGACTGCTCGTCGCTCGCTGGTGTCGTCGTGGACTCTGTCAGCAGCACGCCGACCGCGAGTGTCACCGATCCTCCCTTATCCAGAGCTGCGGAGCTGCAGACGCGAACCGGAGTCAGTCCCGACACGCGAAGTTGAGTACAGGCGGCGTCCACTAGTGGCAGAGCGAACGTGGCGATGCTCTCGTGCGTGATGGTGCTGACGACGTGCAGCACAATGGCCGGCTCCTCCTCGTGAGCCATAGCCGACGCGGCTTCGAGTGCGACCACGAGGACCGGGAGTGCGTCGTGCTGCACGACACCCGCGACAGCTCGCGTGTTGTCGCCGAGTTCGGTCTGCTCGAAGCGCTGACAGCTTCGCTTCTTAGCGTCTTCGCAGTCGTCACTGTCTAAGCGTCCTGAAGTGGCCCGTGCGGTCGCTGTGAGCGCCGCCGCTGCTTCGGCTCGGAAGCGCGCGCTCTGCTGGGTGATCCGGTCCCAGGCTGCGTCGAGAATGTCGCGCTCAAGGACCTTGTACACCCGCCGGAACGGCTGTGGGAGGCGTGCGACAACCGCTCGCTCTGGGTCGACGTGATCGGTTGGTCGCGAGAGCGCGACCCACGCGAGGAACCGGGTCACGCGGACGTCGCCGCTCGGTGTGCGGAAGCGGTCGACAAGCGCACGTGCGGTCGCTCGTGGGAAGAAGACGCTGTTGTCCTCGAGCGTCTGGACGAAGCCGTCGGGGCGGACGAGGCCGGCTCGTGGCGATGCTCTGTCACGCCCCGAGTCTGCGTGAAGTGATTGCGTTTCCCAAGTCCACGACTGGGAACGAGCTCATGACGAGTGCGCCGGGCCCTGTGCTGGCCGAGCAGCTCGCAGAGTACCACATCCAAGTGGTGGGCGAGACGAAAGAGAAGGAGAAGGAGAAGGAGTAGGCGTGAGCCAAGAGAAGAGGCGAGTGAGTTGATAGAGATATCACGGCTTTGAAGCGCATTGCAGGAAACGTAGACACGGAGAGCCCCTCGGCTTCCAGCTCTTGATACGGTCTGTTTACGTAACTAGCACGTGTGTATTCGGCATCGTCGCTTGACGACTGCAGACATTCCACACACGTCACACCGCTGCCCACCTCCATGATGTCGACAACGACGACGTGTTTGTGCGATGGTCGTGCAGCCCCGAATCTGTTCCTGTGTGGTGAAGACGCGGAGAGATGTTCGGCGGCGGAGCTGTCGTCAAAAGCGTCGTCCAGGTTGAAGTCGCGATTCTCGGTGTCCGTCTGCCCGTTCTGCTCGTCTTCCAGACCACCAATCTCGTTGACGACGAGGCCGTTCTGCTCGTCCGAGTCCAGTG
>JAASFJ010001306.1:0-10254 GCA_023333755.1 Globisporangium uncinulatum
GGAAGAGGAAGAGGCGACGGAGGAGGTGCGGGCCGTGACCTTCGACCTCGACGACACGCTCTGGAGCGGCCCGGCGGTGCTTGCGCGCGCGAACGAACACTTCCACGCCTTTTTGACAGCGCAGCTGCCGGCGTTGGCGGCTGCGTTCCCGCCGCCGGCGTTCGACGCGCTCATTGGGCGCCTCATGCGCGAGCTGCCGCACGCGGCGCACGACTTCTCGTTCCTGCGGCGCCACGCGCTGCACCACTGCGCACGAGAGCTGCGACTAGCACCGGATGCGCCTGACGAGCTCTTGGAGCAGGCGTTCCAGGCGTTTCTGCAGCCGCGCAGCCGCCCTGAGCTCTTCGCGGGCGTTGAGGAGCTGCTGGCGGCGCTCGCGGAGGCGCCGCACCACCTCGGCCTCGGCGCCGTCACGAACGGCAACTGCGTCCTCGCTGAGCTGCCGCCAGCCGTGCGTGCGCGCGTGGCCTTTCTCGTGTCGCCCGAGCACACGGGCGTCGCCAAGCCAGCGCGGGCGATCTTTGACGCAGCAGTGCGGCTCTTCCCCGCGCCCATCGCCCGCCCGCACGTGCTGCACGTGGGCGACCACTACGAGTGCGACGTGGTCGGCGCGAAGAACGCTGGCCTGCGCACTGTCTGGGTCAACGCCGCGTGGGACAAGCCAGACGCGCTCAGCCGCCAAGCGCTCTCGGCGGCCGACGCGGCGCAGTTCCCAGCCGCCGACGCGATCGTCAAGGACGTGACTGCGGTGCTGGCGGTCGTCACGCTCTGGAACGCCACCGCCCAGCGACACCAGCAGCAGCAGACCACCCAACCATGAACCATGAACCAGGAACCAGGAACGCTTCTCTGTTGTTTCCTGTCGTTCCGAGCCATCCAGTCCACACAATCTCTCTCTCTATCTAACGCCCGTCGTCTCGGACTCGCAGCGCCGTTAGACCGTGTCCGGCAGCAAGTACCGCTTCCCGACCTTGCGGTTGTACGCGAGCACTTGCGCCCGCACGCGGCGCTTCTCCATGAGCTTGTGGCGCGAGCCTGCGAGGATGACTGCGTTCGGGTCCTCGGGAATCAGGTCCGTGAACACGCCAAACTTCTCCGTGAGCTTGCGGATCTTCTTGAGCCACTTCTCCTCGACCGCGACGCCGCTTTCGTCCGCCAGCTCGAGCACTGCGAGCGCGCGTCGGATCTGCCGCTTGCGCGCGTACAGGTCCACCAAGAGCCCGTAGACGACGCGGTCCGCAGGGACGTCGCCCTCTGCTTCTTTACGCCGGATCGTCTCGAGCAGCTCTTCAGCCGCCGCTGTGCGCTTCGCCCGCACGTACATGTGCATGAGCACGCGGTACGTAAACAGGTCCGGCTCGAGGCCAAACTGCGGGAACGCTTCGCGCAAGAACGACTCGGCCGACCGCAGTCGCAACGCGTTCGCGTACACGTTGAGCATCGAGTTGAGCGTCACGAGCGACGGCGCCATCTGCTTCTCGCGCGTCATCTCGTTGAACCACATCTCGGCGCGCGCAATGTTGCGCTTCTGGTACGCGCCAAAGTCGAGCAGGTCCATCGGCTCGAGCTCAAAGTCGCCCGTCGTCTCGGGGCTGCGCGTGAGCCCAAAGTACTCGGCGTCGTCGGTCGTCGCGACCAGCGCGTCCTGGCGTCGCAGCGCCTCGACCGCTTGGCGTTCGGACGCACTCAGTTCGCTCCCTTCCTGCGTGTCGTCGTCAGTGTCATGGTCGTCGTCATGGTCGTCACTGTCGTCGTCGTCGAACGCGCCGTCGTAGTTGAGGTTTGCGAGCGACGAGACCTCTTTGCCTGGCCGTGTGAGGTCGACTTCGTTGCCGTCGTCGTCGTACTCGAGCGGGCGCTGGTAGATGGGCTCGGGCGTCTTGGGCGGCGGCGCATTCCGCGGCGCCTTCGCCACAACGCTCTTCACCTGCGCGCGCGCGTAGACGTTCAAGACCGTGTTGTACGTGACTTCGTCGAGCGGCACTTGGTGCTGGCGCATGTGGCGCAGGATCTGCTCGGCTTGGAGGAAGTCGCCTTGCTTCGCGCACGCGTGCAGCACCGTGTTGTACGTGTACAGGTCCGGGACGTAGTCGTACAGCTCCTGCATCTCGTGGTAGAACTCGATCGCCTTGTGCGCGTAGTAGTGCGACTTGGCGCACGCGTTCATGAGCGAGTTGAACGTCACGTGCGTCGGCGTGAGGCCGCACTCGAGCAGGTCTTCGAGCAGGTTGAGCGCGCGCTCGACGCGGCCGACCTTGGCGAAGCCGTGGATCAGCGTCGAGAACGCGACCACGTCCGGCTCGGCCACGTGCGCGCGCATGAGGTGGAACGTCTCGAACGCCTTGTCCACGTCGTTCTCGGCGATCGCCGCGTTCATGAGGATCGTGAACGACGCCGCGTCTGGCGTGAGCCCTGCGACCTGGAGCTTCTCGAGGATGTTGTACGCCCACTGCACGCGTCCGGCCTTCGCACAGACGTTCATGACTGCGTTGTAGCACGCCACGTCTGGGAGCACGCCCTTCTCCTTCATGCGGCCGAGCGTGCGCACGGAGGTCGCGGCTTGGCGGGCGCTCGTGAGCGCGCAGATGTAGTACAAGTACGAGTGCGCGTCAGGGGCGACAGTGTGGGGGACGCTCTCGAGCGCCTCCGCCAGCGCCACATCCGTGCTCTCGTCTGTCGTGGGGAAGAGGCTCGGCGTGCCAGCGACGGCAGCCGCAGTGTTCTTCTCCATGCGCGTGAGCAGCGCGTTCGCTTCCTTGTGCAGCCCCTTGACTGCGTACACGCGCAGGAGGAAGTTGTAGTCGTCCACCGCCAGCTGCTTCGCTGCGTCCGCTGCCGTGAGCTCTGCGCGCACGTCTTCGTCGCCACGCGCGAGCGCATTCAGCTTCGCAAGCGCGTCCTGCTCGTCCAGGTCCTGCAGCGTCGGCTCGGGCTCGTACACGTACTCGCGCTCGGCGCCCGAGTTGCTCAGGTACTCGAACGCGGCGTCGAGCTCGCGGTGGAGCTCTTCGTCCTGCTCGAGCTCGTCCCACACGCGCTCGTTGCGCACGCCTGCGCGCTCGCCAGACTTGAGGTCGCGCGCCGCTTCGAGGTGCGTGCGGTGCGGCGCTGTATCACGCTTGAGCTTCTGCTTCGTGGCCACAGGCTTCGGCCGCCACGCCTGCACGCTCTTGACGGCGAACGCGGACGCGCCGCCCTTGCGCTTCAACAGCGCCGGCGAGCTCGAGATTTCGCGGGACGCTAGCAGCAGCTGATGCGCCGAGCGCACGACGCGTCGCGCTGCTGCGAACTGCGCGAGCATCGCCATCGTCCTTGTTGTTGGTGTGTGGTGAATGGAGCTTGATGTGGTAGAATGGAGGAAGATGTCGGCATGTGCGCCAACCAAAGTCTCCCTTGATTTCGTCGCGTAGATTATACTCCCAATTCGACAGAGTGAATACAAGTCGAAGTTTACAATGCCAGTGGTGTGGTGTGGTGTGGTGCGGTGTGGTGTGGCGCCTCCCCCTGCTTTTTCGCACGCTCTCTCCTCTTCTGGGCCGGTACTTCGTCGTTTGTATCCCTCCACCGCCAGCACCCGCGCGATGGACGAACTGGACGCGGGTGACGCCTCTTCCTCGTCTTCCACTCCGCGGCTGCGTCGGCGCTCCTTCTACGAGAACATGGAGCCCGACCCCTCGGCCTTCGCGCCGCCGCCTCTCGATGGCGTCACGCAACAGACCCAGCAGCAGAGCCAAAACCAGAGCCAACACCAACACCAGAATCAGAACGACCGTGGTGGTGACAGCGCCGCCCACTTGAGCAGCAGCAGCGTCACGCCATCCAGCAAAAGCGACGACCACCACGCGGGCTCTCCACAGCCGCCTCCAGCGTCCACGAGCGCCGCCTCCCACGGCTACCGGGGCGGCGTGGCCGGTGCGCTCGCGCAGTGGCTGCTCGCGAGCGTCCTGACGCTCCTCTACCGCCTGCAGCGCTGGCTGCGCGTGCGGCTGCGGCTGCACGAGCGCGCGCCGTTCCGCTTCGTGCGCATGCTCCGTGAGCGCAGCGCTGCTGCAGCCGCCGTGAAGCACTGGGCGTACCCGACGCAGTGGCTCACGCTCGGCTGTACGACGCTCGTGCTCGTCCAGCTCGTCGTGTACTGGCACTTCCAGGTCGAGCGCTTTGACTTGACAGTGAAGGAGTGCGTGTTCCACGAGCAGCTCATGCCGACTACAACTGCCGCCCTCTCGGCTCTGCCGGACGCGGCGGTCGCTGGCTCGTCTGGCGCGGCCACACGCTTCCTCGAGCGGCGCTTCGAGCAGCTGCACGACCACGTCCCGTCTCAGCGCCAGCACGCGCCACGGATGCCCTGGACGTGCATTGCGCTCGTAGCGACGGCCGACGACCCGCTGGCAGCCGCCATAACCCGGGAACTCGCGCTCCTCCTCCCGCGCCACCGCGTCTTCGAGCCAACAGCTGCGGACTCTGTCGCGAGCCGCGTCACGCTCTTTGTGGGCTCGGCGGTGCCGACTGCACGGTCAGCGCACGCAGGGGTCGTCGGCGTCCTCTTCCCGCCCCTGTTGTCAGCAGGACACGACGAGCACTTCGTCCACAACGTCCACCCAGACCTGGTGCTCGTGAAGACCGAGTACGCGCTCAAGCGACTGCTCGCTCTCCGCCAGGACCCTCCGCGTCCGGCCCACGATCCACGCGACCTTGCGAGCGACCCAGGGACCGACGCTAAGCATCAGGCGCTCGCGAGTGCGCACTTTGGCATCTACTTGACACGCGCGACCGTCCCAGATATCTACCAGCGCCGCGTGCGCAAAGACTGGGACGCATTCCTGCACGTGGTCGTGGGGGCGACGCAGGAGCAGTTCACGAAGGAGCTCTTGACTGCGTGGCTCGCACACCCCGAGTGGCCGACGCTGCATGTTCGCTTCGCCCACTCGCTCGAACTCTGCGGCTCGTTCGCACGCTTTGTAAGCAGTGTCCAGCGCAGCCGCAAGCAGGACGACATGGACGATATGGACGACAACACAGACACCGACACCGACACCGACATGGACGCTGACGGCACGAACGTTGCGCTGTCGTGCGACGAGGCGGACAACCGCCGCGACGCAATCGTCGCGCTCAAGAACCGGATTGGTGTGCACGTGTTCCCAGCGCCAGTGGAGCCCGAGGCGCTCGAAGAAGCCGCGGTCCTCGAGAGCCTCGCAGTCGGCGCGATCGTCGTCACGTACGACACGCCCGTCATGCGCGAGTGGGTGCCGGACGCGTGCGGAGTGCGCGTGGGCGACGCTGTGTCGCCACTCGTCGCGTCGTCGCCCCCACCCACGGACTCGGCCACGAGAGTGCGCGTAACAACACGCGACGTTGAGCATGCAGTTGAGACGCTGTTGCTGCTCGACCGGGTGCACCGGGTCGCGTGGGGCCGTGCGGCTCGTGCGCACTACCTGCGGCTGCGCACGCACTTCCTCTCGGCCATGGCCGCTCTGGACGCAGCTGTGTGCGACGACGACACGGACGACGCGCTCGCGGCCCCGAGCGACCTCGGCCACCGCAGCCGCTCGCGAGTGCAGCTCGAGGCGCTCCGCGTCTTTCTCTACTAGCACAGTACCCTCAGCCAATGCGACAGACTCGGATTGCGACGACCTTGGTTGAGTGTTGGGCGTGGGACGCGGCGACGAGACGAGGGAAGCAACTGGCACGTAGGGACGAAGAAGGCCTTGCAGTCAGGACTGGTTGCCACACACACACCCACAGGTTCCCTTCCACACACTCAGGTCCCCCACACACGAGCCATGACGTACTGGCTCCGGTTCCTGCGCGCGCGCAAGCTCCGGCCGAACGAGGTGCAGGCCAAGGTCCCAATCATCGCAGGTCCGCCCGCGAAGCGGACGTTCGAGCTCATCCCCGTGCGCGACCCCGAGATCTACCCGCTGCTGCTCTGCGTCTCGGTCGGCTTCGCCATGCTCGCGCTCTACAACGTGCGCAACTTGGCGCGGAACCCGGATATTTGCGTGAGCAAGAAGCGCCGCGAGACACCGACGGTCGAGCGGTACGACCCGGAGGAAGGCCGGCGGTTCACGAAGCACCACGCGCGGCTCGCGACGCTGCGGCCGAACCCTGTGAACACCGACCGCTCGTTCGACTTGTTCGACGCGGTCCACTATGGCGGTGACAGAGAGCAGGAGACTGACCGGACGGACGAGACGCAGTCGATCGGACGAGTAAAGAGAGGGAAGGGGAAGTGAGGCAGCACCGACGTGTCGTGTCGCCTGTTGCGAACGTAGTGTGGCAATGAGAACGCGTCTGGAGTGCGCAGTGTGAGAGGTGCTCGTGGGTGTCGTCCTGTTGGTGCAACCACTCGACTCTCGTTGTACTGTATCAGGACGCCGAGTTGCTGCATCACATGTCGTTCACTAAGATCTCCGCGCCGTCCTAGAGAACGAAGAGCGCAACGGACGCCACGAAAGTGCGTCGTCAGCTCCAGCCACCCGCCACTTCCTTCTTTGCCACCACAGTTCGCACCTGAAGACCGTAGTAGCCGATCTCGGCATTGTCGTCGTCGAGCGGACAAGGCATGCTCTGCGCACGTACAGTGACACCCATCATACAACCACACATGAGTTCACAATCACCCAATCACCCAATCACCCAATCACCCAATCACCCACTTCATCATCCAGCCACCCAATCACACGTTGTTGGCTGCCACCACCGAACACCCACACGCACCCGTGCGTCCGGCCGGAACGACAGCACTTGCGACGGTGCGTCGACGCCAAACTTCTTTGCCACAAACGCCTTGAGCTGCGCGACGGTCATCTTCTCTGGGAGCTTCTTCCTCAGCGACTCGAACGTCGTCGCCTGCATCGACATGGGCACGAGCGTGACCTGCACCGAGTTCGCTGCCAGCGTCGTAGTGGCTGCGCCTCCCGCTGAGCTTCCAGTGCCCCCGCTCACACCGACGCTGACGTCTGGATACAGCAGCTGCAGCTGCGTGAACCGTGGGTGGCTCGCGAGCACGCGGTCGTGGTCCTCGTCCTCTACTGCTGACCGCCGGTCGCTGCCACCTCTGACAGCGAGGAGCTCGTGGAAGATCCGCTTCAAGTACATGCGCTCGGCGTCCTGTCGCTCGCGCGCACGCACAGCGCTGCCGTTGATCGTCGTGAGCGACGCCTCCGTGCGGGCGAGCAGCAGGAGCCGCACTTCACCAGCGCCCATGTGCGCCACGAGCGGATTGCGTGCGAACCGCAGCGTCGCGAGCTCTGGGAACTGCTTCAGTGCGTCGATCGATGCCCATGACGCGACTGCGTTGTCGCAGAGTGAGAGCGACCGCAGCTGGGGGAGGCCGATGGGCGGCAGTTCGTGACGACTGGCGTCAGCGAGCGACGCGATCGCGTTGTCGTTCAGAACGAGCTGCTGCAGGTTCGGGACTGCGTTGTTGAGGCTCTCGAGCAGCGAGCGCCAGCTGCAGAGGCGGTTCTGGCTCAGGTCCAGCAGTTCGAGCGTCTCACGCCACAGTGGCGGCGAAGAACCAAGTGGCGCCGACACAGTAGCTTTGGACGGCTGCGCCAAGTCGCTCAGGTCCGCGTCCGAGAGCTCATTCTCAACCAGAAAGAGCTCGACGAGCCGTGGGAAGTGGCAGTCGAGCAGCCGACGCACGTCTGCGCCCGTCACGAGCGTCTGGTTCAGTACGAGCGTGCGCACGTGTGGGAATGACGACGGCGCGTCACCCGCTTCGTCGTCGTCGTCAAACCGCAGGCGGTTGCCGCTCAGGATGAGCGTCTCGAGCGCTGGGAGCTCGCGAGCGATGCGAAAGACCTGCGTCCAGGTCGCCACGAGGTTGAGCGAGAGGTCGAGCTCCGTGACGCTCGGCGCCAGCGCGTCCAGTTGCTCGCCGCCCAGCGCCGCAATCTGCGCCCGTGCCAACGTGATCTTCGCGACGCTCGCGAGCGTCTGGCGGCTGCGGAGCTTCTCGACGCCCACGAGCTCAATGGGCTTGTGGGCGCCGAGCGCCGTGCCGACTTGGCCTGCCGTCACAACGTCCTGCGCAGCTGGCGGCAATGGGGCTGACGAGTGCGGCAGCGCGGACCCGTAGCGCTCATGGAGCCGCGTCGTGAGTGTGCTCGGGCGTTTGACGCGCAGCTTCGCAGCCTTTACGAACGAGCACTTGAAGACGCCTGCGCGGCTTGCAGGCCCATGGAAGTACACTACGTGCTCGCCTGAAGGGAGCAGCACGCTGCCGTCGTTACGGCCGCGGCCCCAGAAGTCCCATTCGATGCCTTTGAGTCGAATGTGGCATAGTGACGAAAGAGAGTGAGCTAGGAAGAAGCACTCTCGGGCGCTCCAGAGATGCCATGTGCGCACCGTAGTAGATCGCCGACGGGTCTTTGGAGGTCGCGACGGGGCCCACGTAACGCACGGTGCCAAATGCGCCGCCGGCGTCGTCCTCCTCTTCAACGCGCTCGCCCACGTGCAGCATCTTTCTTGTGGTGGTGACGGAAAGCTCTTTTTGAAACAGGTGGATTGGTTCCTCTGCGTGTTAATTTCCTTGCACCAGAGGTGTGCAGGGCTGAACAAGTTTGTCAGTTTAGTGCAGCAAGCTGCCTGCAAACATTATACTACCTTCTTTACAAGAAACCAAAAGTAGATGCGCATTCCAGCTTTAACAGAGAGGAATCTCGGTTTTCACTCGCGTACTGTATGCCTCGTGTCGACTCGTCACGCCGAGTCCGAAACCTGAGCTCACGGCTGGAACTTGAAGATCGAAGCAGGCATTCATTTCCCCCTTTCAGTCCAAGTGCGCGCGATGGCGAAGAAGGCGGCCGTGTACGTGGCCGCCACGCGCCAGCACGTGGGCAAGACGAGCACGTGCCTCGGACTGCTGCAGGGGCTTACGAGCCGCCTCGAGCACATTGGCTTCCTCAAACCCGTGGGGCAGCAGAGCGTGCTCGTGAACGGCGGCACGCTGCGCGTCGACAAGGACGTGGCGGTGGCCAAAGGTGCGTCCGCGTAGTGTACTAGTACCCTCCGCTGGTCATGGGTCAGTTGGTTCGCTGCTCACCCACTCGCTCGGTCGCTTGCTCACTCACTGCTGTCGTAGAGATCTTCCACCTCAGCCGGTGCCACTATGAAGACATGTCGCCAGTCGTGATCCCACCCGGGTACACGCGCGACTTTCTCGACGGCAAAATCACGCTCGAGTCGCAGCTGCGCAAGATCCGCGAGAGCTTTGACAAGATCACGGCAGCGAACGACGTGCGTGTTGCGTGTGGACTCGAACCGGGGCCTGTTGGGGTCCTGACTAGCTGACTCACTGGTTCTTTCCGCCTAGTACACGATCGTGGAGGGGACTGGCCACACGGGCGTGGGCTCGATCGTGGACGTAAACAACGCGCGCGTAGCAGCGGAGCTCGGCATCGACATGGTGCTGATCGCGAACGGCGGCATTGGCTCGGCGTTCGACGACCTCGCCCTCAACTACGCGCTCTGTCGTGACTACGGCGTGACTGTGAGAGGTGTGATCCTCAACAAAGTGCGGCCGGACAAGGTGGAGATGGTCGCCGAGTACTTTCCGAAAGCGCTGCGGCAGTGGGGCATGCCGCTCATTGGCGTCGTGCCGAACCTCCCGTCGCTCGCGAACCAGAGCATGCTCGACTTTGAAGGGCTCTTCAAGACGCGGCTGCTCTCGGCCCCGTCGCGACGCTTCCAGCAGTACACGAACACGTCGCTCGTGACGTCGGGGCTCCGGCGCTTCCTCGCCAAGCTCGCGTCCAACAAGTTCAATGACACGCTCTTTGTCACGCACGCGTCCCGGAACGACATCATCCTCGGCTTCCTCTCGCACTCGCAGAACTACGAGCTCCGCACAGGCACGCCGTACAATGGCGGGCTCATCCTCACGGGCGTCCCGCCAGTCGACCAGCCGCAGGACTACATCATGGAGATCATTGAGCGCGCGAACGCGCCCGTGC
This sequence comes from Globisporangium uncinulatum, assembly GCA_023333755.1. Classification (NCBI taxonomy): domain Eukaryota; phylum Oomycota; class Peronosporomycetes; order Pythiales; family Pythiaceae; genus Globisporangium; species Globisporangium uncinulatum. The sequence goes on from JAASFJ010001306.1 coordinate 9,963, forward strand.
TCTACGCTCCCGTCACGACGTTCGAGGCCATGGAGAAGATCACGCGCTTCACGGGTGCGTTGGGTGCTGGCCATCGACTGTCTCTGCTGCTTGCAGTGAGTGGGCTTGTGAATGACTGACTGGACTGACTGGACTGACCCTGTGTGTGTGGGGGGCTGACCACCACCAGCCAAGTTCGACCCGACGGACCGACAGAAGGTCATGGCGTGCGGCGAGCACTACGCCAAGCATATTAACTTTGACATTCTCCTCGATAGATAATTGGGCTCAAGGCTCAAGGCTCAAGGCTCAA
>JAASFJ010001307.1:0-10243 GCA_023333755.1 Globisporangium uncinulatum
ATTGTGAAGATATGGCATTTTTGCTAAGGCATTCAATTTCATGCCATAATCTGATGTTTTACGTTAGCAGTCTTTTCGCGCAAAAGGTGAACTTTGGGATCAAATAGAGAATACATGTCGATTTTGGGGCTGGACAAGTAATAGCGTCACCAAAAAGCATACTAAAATCAAGATAAATATTTTGATGTTTTTCGCAACTTCACTGGCTGGCGGATGTCAACAAGACCAAAAGCTGCCTTTATCACCCCCACACTCAGCAGAACAGGGCGTAACTGGCAGCTCAATCTGCTATAGCGGCAGTCCTCTTCACACGACAGCTGTGCACTCCATGTTTAGTGAGAGCAAGAGGCGCCATGTTACACATCCTGGTTGCAGTCAGTCGGTTGATTTCTTGCCAATTCTCCATACATCAGCATGAAAATGGCATCAGTCCAAACGACCACCTTCTTCGATAACTCTACCAAGAGACAGAGCACGCAGCAGGCGTCAAACAATGATCAATCCATAGAAATCAGACGCACAACACACTGGTAAGCCTTGCTGTTCAACTACGCGAAGCGGTCGCACACTGCAGAGCGGTTTGACGATTTTTTGTACGATTGTGTGGTCGTACACAAAAACACCAAAATATTTATCTTGATTTTAGTATGCTTTTTGGTGGCGCTATGACTTGTCCAGCCCCCAAATCGACATGTATTCTCTATTTGATCCCAAAGTTCACCTTTTGCGCGAAAGCGACTGCTATCTCTTCGATTTGTCAAAAGGAACAACATATCCAAATAGCATCGTCTAATTCGTTTTTTTTGAGAAAGTTATGACAAAAAGAATGAGTGGCACGAGAGACTTGGTCAGGAGTGTATAAGCGTATAAACTGTATAATGTAATATTTCGAGCCCCAACCTACTCGAATTTAACTCACTTCGAAATAAATTAATTTCAAAGTACAGTTAATATTTGTAGAAATTTGTAAAAAACTGTTAAAAACGGTTTCTGCTCGTGCAACATCATGTGAAAAATGTTGCACGAGGGACAGACAGTTGCCATCCGCTTTTTATTTATTAGGTTTTTACGGATATGAAATCTGGTAGGTACAAACTCACAAAAGTGACATGGATATTTGACCACACAGAGCACTTTGTGTGTGAACCATTCAGATCCTATCGACCTAGTTTGTGTATGGCAAGCAACATTGTCCAGCACTCTTGCGCGACCCGCGCAGTTGACGTTGGTGAGATCTCCGTCCGCTTCTTTCATCCCGAGCCAGAAGCGCGCGTGAGACAGAGTGGAATTCAGAATTCTTAATTCAGCGAGAGCTCCAGACAACTGCTCCAGTAGGCGCACTGACTGACAGCCCCACGCGGTGGAGCAGTTGCCGCAACGTCTTGTCAATCTCTAGCTCACGTTGGACAACTTTTATGGGTATCTTTGCTCTGCTGAAGGTCACACACAGTTTTCGCAGCCCAAGCTGCGTCGTCTGGAACCGGATGAATGGTTGGCGATCAAGTGCTTGCTCAAGCTTATGAACCCGTTCGCGGACGCAACGGATGCACTGTGTGGCCAAACGTATCCGACGCTCGCAATGACGCTTCCATGCATTCGAGCCATTAAAGTGAAGTTTGAGGAGGAGACAGCTTTACCCAGCTTGCTTGGTCAGCTATTCTTCACCCGGCGGTGAACAGCACAATCAGGATGATGCAAGGTGGACGCCATGGCTTTTTAAGCCTCTTCGTGAAGCGGTTCTTCTTCCTCCACAAGAATCGTCGCTGGGACTCATACCTAGATCCCAAACTCGTGCAGATTTTTCACCTTTGTGAGCACGAGGTTGCTAAGGCAAGAGACCAACACTTCCAGGCGGCAGTGGAACACGGGCGGGAGATGCAGGTAAGTCAGTCTCGTGTGCAGCCGTTTTTGGCAACAGGATCACCAGCGCCAACCCCGACAAAGGCCAAAGCGAGTATGTTGGCTACAGTGTTTGGCACTAAAGCAGTCCGGCCACAAGAGGTGGAGAGTCCCGACGGGTCGATGAAGCTGATGTCGAAATACGAGGCTCAGTTCATTCTGTATATCGACGAAGCATCATGATTCCATCAACGGCGTCGCGAAGCTGCACGGGCTCCTGTGGCACGACCCAGATCAGGGACCGCAGCCAGTTCACTTATAACGCCATTGATGCCGGCATTGTTCCCGGTCGCTGCTGGCGTCGTCGTACTGTCGTCGCGGCGCTGACACCGAAAGGTCTGTAGACACATCGCAGTGCGAGGTCGACGGCGTGCTCTTCGCCCACTTCGGCACAGCCAGAGCTCTCTTTGCTTCCCAAAGCCTGATAAAATTCCAATACAAAGAAGAGGTCTTTCGATTGAAATGCAAGCAAACTGTTGACCACAGTTGAAAATTGTTGCCAACCCCAATTTAACGTATGTGTAACTGGGCTGTTGATATTCAACGTCGACAGGTCTAGAACAAGGAGGAAGCAAGTCTTTGATTCAAATTTTGAAAATAAAAAATATGATCATATTAGGATTTATTCAAATACTTTTTTAATAATATATGTACCACTTTAGAGGAATCATCTGTCGTGCACATGGAAGTAAATGCGCTCGAAGTAATCGAACTTAAAACAGTAGTTTTGACACCACAGACGACCACCGCCACCATCGATGAGCATTTGCAAGTAAACTAAACACTTTCATTATGATAACATTTCATAACGTATGTAGTACTGTATCTAAATAAATTAAAGCGTCAGTCTAAAAATGTATTTTAATTAATTTTTACCCGTATACTTGTTTATTAAAATAAGCAAGTACTGTAAAACCCGAAATTGTGGCGACCACCTGGCTTCATGATTGATTTCAAGGAAATCACGAGGAAAAAGCTCTTACAAACACATTCTGTTCGTATTGATTTTTACCAAGGCTCTTCATTTGACATAATGAACCTCTCACGATAAATAAACTATATATGACAATTAAAGGGTGGGAATTGGGTTTTACTAGATAGAGCAGTTTTATTTGAAAAAGAGGCTGGAAGGGTGGTCCCCACAATTTCGGGTTTTACAGTATACCGGTACAGGTAAGTAACTGTTTTCGAAATGCCATTAATCATAATTTCAAAATCCAGAGCTTTCTGTGCTCAGCGCGGAATCGTACATATCAACTCTAGCACCGCGTTCGGTCACGACTCCGGAAACCTGTTCCAATTGTTGAGGTTCTCTCTTTTTTAGTTTGCGCGCGTTGCAGAGACAACCGTACCTGTCGCACACCCATTTTGGTAATTTTGATTTGTCAACTCACTCGGATTTATTCGAAGCTTTCGTACTTTAATGGGTCACTCGCTTTGCTTTTTTGGAGGCACGCGTTCACTTTCCAAAAAGACCACAAGCGAGCAGAGCTGCTCTGGTGCGGGTGTGCTGCATTCGTGCGTGCGTGCGTGTGTGTGCGTACGAGAGTGGTGTTTGCGTGGTGTGAATGCATGTGTGAGAGATATTAGTGTAATAAACGTGGTTCTGTGTGCTCAAAACAAATGGCGTCCGCGGTGTGGGAATTGGGCCCCACCGCCGACCGCGAGGAGCAGGGGCTCCATGTGTTATAGCCACCGAAGTGCGGTGTTTGCCGCATGGACGGGACTTTGTGGGAGGATTCATGCATCATTGGTGTGGTGTGACGGTCGCCCACTTTGGACCGAGGATGGTAAACCCTAAGCTATGAGACTAGCATGCCCCAGAGTGACTCGCGTTACAAAGCCCCCATCGATAAGATGTTAATTGGTAGACTGTTTTCGTTGTGTACGGAGCCCGCAAGCATTATGGGCGCTTGCGCTTAGCGTGTGGACGGCTAACCGTAACTACTAGAGCAGTCGGACTTGAGTGATGCGGAGAGAAGCAGTCGTGGCCATGACTGTCTCTATAAACCCCATAAAATCCCGGGTTAGGTTAAATCCTACCTAAACTGGGTTATACTGGGGAATAAGCCTCCTGGTGCAAACTGGGGCAAGAGGACCCCTGTTCGACTCCGTCCGCTCCACCGCCAACCGACCGAGTGCTGTGTGACTGTGAGCAACCTTTTTTAAGGCAATGCAAACAGTTTTTTAACACACTGGGAAGGCGAAAAGTGGCAGTGCGAGGAGGATCCAGCATCGTACACACAGTGAGTATTGGACAGCTCGCTGTTACTAGGGGCCACTAAAAGAGTCACTCGGCCACAGATTATTTTCTGAAAATAATATGCTCCACAAAAATAAATTAAAAAAGAGAGACAAAACATAAATAGGAAGAGCTAATTTAAAAACTCAGAATCCTACATCACTATTCCCCACGGGTTCGCGCTCCGTGCAGCACCGAATGTAATCCCGAGAACCGCACTGTGGTATCGGTAGACCCAAAATCCTCAGGGTGTGGGTTCTGGGTACGGGTGAATTAGCATGCAAAGGAGCGAGTTAAAAAAGGAAAGTACAGTTTAAAAACTCACAGCTAGCTACAATCCAGAATTCACAATACCGGAGATCGACAGGTTTCAGCTCAGAGCAGCTATCAATGTAAATTCTGACCCGGGAATATCGTGCAAACGATTTTAACGGCGACGGTTGACCCAAAAAGTCTCCGGATGAGGATTCTGGCTCCAGATCGACAGATATTGAAGGAGCGGAGTAGCACTACAACTATAGTACCTGTACCATTGATAATAAGCAGCCAATCTCCCAAACAGCAAACTCCCAATTTAAAAACTGCGTGTACGGCGGTTGGTACTTCCCCAAACTGCTGCTTCGCTGGAACACGTGTTAAAAACTGTTATGCTGCCGCCATTACCTGTGTGAAATTTAACTATTTAAACACAACTTTGTCTCTCTTATGTCCCTCTGCAGGTTTCGCAAAAATACGATTAACACCCAGTCTCTGAGTCAACCAGGCCTAACTTTGAGTAAAATGCAGAAATGTGAAAAAGTAAAATCGAGACAGGCGTGTTTCACGCGCGTGTAAATACATAATCTGAAAGCCCTTTACATTGTGATCACAACGGTCTATGTGTGACCTTCCATTGAGTAATGTGGGCGAAGATATGCGCTCCTAAAAAGGTGTCTTGAGGAATTCGGCTCGGCATGGTCATCGTTTTCAGAATGTTTAATGTACAATTCGACGACATCTCGGCTTCAACCAAGCGAAATTGAGTAACCTCGACGGTTACACTAATTCGATTGGCTGCTTTTCGCAACACAACACCACGATCAGTTGAGCAGTAGTGCGCACCACACGCTCTGCCTGCCACTTAGTGGCATCGCTCACGCTTCGCTTGGTGACGCGCAGCAGCACCAATAATTCGCTTGGCACCCGCGATTTGATTGACAAGAACGTGAGCGACGAGGGCAGTGATGCGCAGTGAATCGTACGAAAACCCTTGCCACCACCGTCTGCGGCGCTCTCAAGCGCATTGAGTGTGTATACGCCGATCTCGACGCTAACGTTACGCTCGATCAAGGGCAGCTAGCTTTCGATCGCGAGCATACGCTGCTGGTTCTCGTACGCTTTGTTGTCGTCGTAATTGAGGAGCGCTTGGCAGGCTATGCGGGCTCGAGTCGCTCGGGCTTGCGCTCAACCGGCTTGTGATGCTGACGCCGATGCCCGGAATGCTCGCCCAGCTGCGGCGTCTCAAGCTCCAGCACGACCACTTCGGACGTGCCACTGGAACTCGGCGAGCTCGCTCATGTGCAGCGCTGGACGTACCATGGAGCGAGCTCGTGGCGCTGCGGGCGCTTATCATGACACAAGCACATCCGCTTCACGGCGCTTCCTGCGTTAATGGCGCTCTGGCAGCGACTTGGGATACGGCGGCGAAATTTGCGACCGCAGCGTGCATAGCGCCGCTGCGTACGCTCGACGTGTCCCCCAATTGAGTCGTTGCGTTTCAGTCGAACTCGCACAGCTGCTGCCGCGGCTCGAAGTCATCGCGGTTGAGCGCAACCCCCTCAACCTCTTGCCGGGAACGATGAGCAAGCGCTGGCGGCTCCAGGACCACTACGAAACGTTGTTCGCCCGAGAGTACGCGCTGGTCGGGTGGCTGAATGGACGCACAGCACAGCCGCCGTTTTCGTCACCACCGCCGGGCTCGCGACAGCCGCCGTTCTCGCCACCACTGCCGGGCTCGCAGCTCCCGCCGCTGTGCTTGCCACTACTGCCGAGCTCACAGTACCCGCCGTGCTCACTCCAACCACCTTTCCCACATCTTCCGCAGTTGCTTCCACCGCCGCCGTGCTCAATGCGCCCGTTGGTGTGCTCTCACTGTCGGTGCGATGCGATCGGTCGCCCTCCCCAGTCACCACCCTCGCCGCCGATCTGCCGTGGTCGCCGTCGTTGTCGCTCCCCTGCCACGCCGACTGTGTGGGAGTATGCACTTACGCAAGCGCGTCACACACGCCGCATCCGCACCATCGCACACATTTACTTCGTGTCCTTTACCAGGACAACACGCGCACGTGCTGCTCATAAGCTTACCTTGTCATCCTGGATGTTCTTCATATTACTCTTTTGCAAAAAGGATTCGTTTGTCGAGATGGGAGTACACTAGTCAATAACATAGAAAATGAATCGAGAGATTATGCCAAAGGTGACAACAAAAGTATAATGCTTTATGAACCACGATGAAATAGGGGTACGTTTCTTCGAAGTTCCATTTAAGGCGGGACGGCAAATACATTTCACACGACTTACAAGTCGAGCTGTAACCAGCAGGGATGGCACTTTTAAAAACGTATGGTTGAGCGATCAACGGTGACTGCCACAAAACCTTCACGCCACTCGTCAGCAGAGAACGCGATCTACGATGGAACATACTTGATTTCGCCCATAGTTGTGTTTAGTACGAGAAACAGACGCATTGAAACAGCTGGAATAGAATATTTTCGAGTTTTTAATAAATTAAAAAAATTAAGCGCGGGGGCTGTAGACTCTCTCTCACGTTGTAAACAAGCCTATCTTCATTCCCGTGCTCGCATCAATCCCTTCGCAAAGTACCAGCGTCTATTTCAAAGAATTGATGATTTTGATTTTTGCCTTCAAAACGGGTTTGGCCTGGTTGACTCAGAGACTGGGTGTTAATAATACACGTTACTTTTTAGAGTAGGGGTATTTACAGTATATTGTGTTAAATACATGCGTTATCACTCATTGCGAGTGCAGGTCCTGACTCGGCATCCTATTCGGCGACTCCTGAGCGTAGATTTTGAAAGATCACAGTGTGCTAAACGTATGCGACTGCTGTGTGCGAGTATGGCGTGCACTTTAGGGAACCTGCACTTTGACTTCTGTCGAACCCGCCTATTTTTAAACTTCTAGGTGGTTTAGGAGCGATGGGCGGGAACGAGCGGAATTCTACACCACCAGAGGAGTCCGGAGAGGACAGGAAGAGGCGTCTTGCGCGGATCCTGCAGCAAAACGTCGTGCGCGCGCAAAGCAGAGTGCTTCTGCTGCAACGGACGAAGAGGAAAAACATGAGGAAACTCCGGTTCTGGTACAGCATGTAGCGACTCCGGCAACTGAACTAACCAGGATAGATGCACTTCGGGAGCGAGAACGCATACGGCTACGCGAGCTAGAACGCGAGGAGAGAGGTGACGATGCACATGAGCAGACGCGCCTTCGAAAGCGAGTGCAACGAGACCGCGACGCAGCTCAGCTTTGGCTGTTAGCGTGCTGCTGGTGTCTACAGCCGTTCTCGATCAAGCACTTGACGCAACGACGAAGAACTTTCTTGCAGATCACGACCAAGAGATGACGCCCGCTCCGGGGCAGACGGTGGCGGAAGTGATTCCAGTGAGTACCGCTTTAGACATTTCTCATCTACCTGCGGTCGAAGACACCGTAGCTACCCGTAGCCGCCAGGATCATGAGGGGGAACGCATTCGGGGCCAGCGGCGAAGGGATGCAGTACCGCTAGACGTTGCCGAGGATGTCCGCGACGTTTGACGCCTTCGGAGTCGTGCCAAGCGACGTGGCAACGCGCTGGCGTACCATTCTGACTGTGATCCAGCGCGATTGACGGGCAAGAACGTCGTCGACGGGCGCCACGTCATCCCCAACAACCGGCGTGTTTGTTCGTACTGCAGCGTTTGGAAAATTGAAGGCGAGTCCAACTTCAAGTGCTTTGTCCGTGGTAAGGTGGCATTGGAGTCGCTTCGCTTCCCGCCAAACGATCTGCTTCGACAGTTCTTTGACGCGCCCTTTCTGCAGCGGATCCGAGCGTACAACAACGTATTCGCGTTCACTTCTCTTGGTCGTCCGCGACCGAGAACCTTCGCGTGGACGAGAGCGTCGCGGGTGAGCGCGGCGTTTACACGTTTCGAGTGCAAGGTGCAATTTGTCACCGACTCGGCAAGTTACTTCCGCCGCCTCAAGGACGACCACTTTACGTGCAGATCTACGTTGCGGATCCCGACATGGACGTGCGCGTGCAGCCCCGCCTCACCATGACGTCAGGACTTGACATCGCAGTGCTGGCGACAATCGAGGCTGTTTTCCAAGACCACAACCACTTCGCGAAGCATTTTCTGAATGCAGGCGAGATCATTCGGAGAGAGCGACGTCGAATTCGGGAGCCGATCATAGCTGAGCGGCGGTTCGAACACGACCAGGACGGCAAGGACGATTGAGAGCAAGCGACACAGGAGGTTGTGGTACCGGAACCCGATCTTTCCTTCCGAATACACGCTCGGCCTGGCAACGACGTTCGGACGCACAATCTACCGACCGCATCCAAAGTGGCCGCTGTCATGATCGAGGACGGGAATGGCGGTCAACATCGCGACATTCTGCTGTACTCCCGGAACAACGACTCCATGGTGCGGATTTGGGAGACCCGTGAGGAGTACGAGCCGTTGCAGTACCCTCTCCTCTTCCCCGTACGGCGAACTGGGTTGGATGTACTCTACCCTGCACGCCAATGGAGCACGATCCCGCAACAACACCAAGATGGCGCTTCGCGAGTTCGTTGCATATCGGCTGCATCATCGAGAGGGTGACCAGTCGCTACTTCATCGCGGTGAACGGCTTTTCCCAGCAGTACGTGGTCGACCAGTGTGTTAAGTGCGAGCAGGAGTGGCTGCATTTCATTGCTCAATAGATGCATCAGCGACGGCTTCGCGCAGAGGCGTTTGCTAGAGTCGAAGACGCTCTTCGCGGGGAGAACGTTGGTGACTTGCGGAACATTGATCGAATTAGCGGTGACGCAGTGGCGCTCAACCGGGGCAGCATCGGCAAGAGGGTACTCCTGCCCGCAAACTTTACTGCGAGTCCACGGTACATGCACCGACAGTATCAGAACGCGATGGCAATCGTGCGCGAGTTCGGCAAGCCGGGTTTGTTCATCACGATGACGTGCAACCCGAAGTGGCCAGAGATATCGTCACGGTTGTTCGAGCCCCAGACGGCGACCCATCGACCTGACATTGTCGCGCATGTTTGGCAGCACAAGATCGACGCGCTCTTGAACGGCGTCAACGAAGGGGTGCTCGGTGTACAAATCGCGCGGATTCATGTGATCGAGTTCCAGAAGCGCGGTCTGCCGCACGCTCACATTATGGTGATTCTGCATGAAGACGACAAGCCACGGGCGCGATCGGACTACAATCGCATGGTGTCTGCGGAACTCTCCGACGAACAGTAGAACCCGTTGCTGTACGATACGATTCTCACGTGCATGATGCACGGTCCATGCGGGGAGATTCCTGGCACGGCTGCGGCCTTTGGTGGAGGTGCACGCTCGCGACGCGTGTACAATTCGTCCTGCTGGGAAGACGACAAGTGCAGCAAGAAGTTCCCCAAGGCTTTTGCGAAGGAGACACGGACGGGCAATGACGGGTACCCGGTGTACATGAGGCGGCGGCGTCCGGATGGCGAGCTCAAGCCCGGCGGTCGCACATGAAACAACGCCGAGGCGAACCGAAGGGTTGTGCTGTACAACCCGTACCTCGCGCAAAAGTACAACTGCCACCTGAATGTCGAGGTCTGCTCCACAATCAAGACCGTTAAGTACGTGTACAAGTACGTGTACAAGGGCATGGACAAGACGATGGTAACTGTTGAGGGACGCCGCAGCGGACAAGACCCCGACGAGATCAAGCGGTACCTTAGTGAGCGTTACATCACGCCGGTCGAGGCGTGCCAGCGGCTGTTTGACAACCCCGTTCAAGCAAAGTCACACTCGTTATGTACCTGAACGTCCACCTGGATGGTGAGAGCAGTATCACGTACACGGAC
>JAASFJ010001308.1:0-10238 GCA_023333755.1 Globisporangium uncinulatum
TGCGATCGAGATATACACGGCCGCTCGACGTGATTGGCATCGCTCTTGCTGCTTGTTCGTTTGCCAATGTGTTCCATTCGTGCTGGCGCGCGCCCTCAACGGATGGTGCGTTGCTCGCCGCGCGCCACGTGTGATTTTGTGTTGCGCATTTGCTCGTGAAACTTGCAAATCTGATAGTGAGAGATTTTGAGAGGTGTTTTGTCGACAAAGGTTTCGTTCATCGAGGGAAGCCTGTAGCAGGTATCCTATGTGCTGATGTGTCAATTTGAGAGGATTGCCTGTATTTGGGAATGGGAATGGGAAAGCAGCTTTAGAAATCTCAAATTCTCAATTGGTTGGACTCTCCAAAATGGAAGCCAAATTTAAGTGATGTGGACTACATGTAATAACCGAAAAGATTCAAAGAAACGTCTGAGCCAAAAAGCGTCGCCTTCCTCGCCCACCTTCCACCGCAAGACCATGAGCGCCGCCACGGACGAGCTCTTCAACCAAGGTGCGTGGTGTGTCTGTGTCTATCTACGCGCTCAATCCACCTCCTTCTGCCTACCAACCAACTTGTCCATGTCCTATCCTAGGCTGGGGCGATGTGCTCAGCTCCATCTCGCCGTATGCGTGGGGCAGCATGGGTGTGGCGTTCGGACTCGGCTTCTCGATCATCGGCGCCGCTTGGTGCGTGCTCGTGGGTGTTGACGTCCCTACCGAGTGGCGCACACTGGCTAACAGAGACGAAATCAACGCTTGCAGGGGTATCTTCTTGACAGGCTCGAGTCTGCTCGGCGCGTCAGTGAAGGCGCCACGCGTGCGCTCCAAGAACTTGGTCAGGTGCGTCCTCCTCCTCTGCCACTCTCTTCTTTGTGCGGCGTCTTGAGAACGACAGCAAGAGCCGAAGCTCAGTCAGCCCCACCGCTTGCTACAGCATCATTTTCTGTGAAGCCACCGCGATCTACGGCCTCATCATCGCCATCATTCTCCAGAGCAAGATGACGCAGCCGGGACTGCGCGCTGCTGGCGAGGCGCCGATCAACGAAGCGTCGCTCTACTTTGCTGGCTACGCGACGTTCAGCGCCGGTATCGCAGTTGGGCTGACGAACATTGCGAGCGGGTGCGCTTGTGGTGGTGCTGGCTCTCTACCAGCTGCGTGTCGCTTGCGCTGCACACTCACTCGATTGCATGTTGGTATATGGATGCGTTGTGATACGTTGTAGCGTGTCGGTGGGGATCGCTGGCAGCAGCTGCGTGCTGGCGGACGCGCAGAACGCGAGCTTGTACGTGAAGATCCTGATTGTGGAGATTTTCGCCAGCGCACTCGGCATCTTTGGCGTCATTGTCGGGATTATCCTGTCGAACAACGCGGACTTCCCCAAGTGAGGCACGCAGGCAGGCAGGCGCGAAAACACTATGAGGGAGTGACGACCAAACTGCCTCTCGCGCGCGTGGAACCCCACCTGTCGCGTGGACCAGTCCATGCTGCTGCCACCCACTTTATGACTCAATATACTTCTATTCAGCGAATGAAGAAGTCGTACGTAGTGGCAGGTACGAGGAGGGGACGTGGGTGCTGCTTTGCGTCAAGAGCGTCGTAATTACTTCCACATCTCGCGGTCGCTCTCGACGTCTACGGGTGTGTACCACTCTGGGAGCGGATTGTCCGGGTTGTACCTGCAAGTACGCACAGAAACAACGACAGTGCGACGTGAGTGGGTACTGACGGACAGGCTCCTAGCTTGCTCTCCTTTCAAGCGCATTGGACCTGTAGTTTAGGAAAAGCTCCTCGTCTTCAATGTCCGCCGTTGCAATGAACGCGAGACCCTGCGAGCAAGCAAGCAAGCAGCACACCCGCACGTGAGCGTAGCGTAGCGACACCCAAGCACACGTACATCCAATACGCCAATGCAACGTACGTGCACGAGCGCCCGCTTGCCAATCATGGACCAGCGCGACGGCATCTCGACGAACGAGTTCGGGATGAGCCGCTCGAACTCGGCGCGCGTGAACGGCTCTTCGGGCGGAAAGTCGAACGAGAACGGCATCACGTTCGGCTTGGCGCCTGCAGGTGGGTGGTTGATCTTGTGCGCAACTGCGAGCGGATTCCGCGGTGACGACGCTAGTGATACGCATGATCGATCAGTCGCGACGTGCGATCGATCAATCGTTCGAGCCACACGCGTAGCCTTACGTACACTCTCGCTTGGCGTCGATCACGACGCTGTCGAAGCGCGCGCGCGCGTATGGATTGTCGGAGATTTCGCGGAGGTGCTGCACCTGGACGAGGGAGTGGGCATCGACGCTTCCAGGCGTCAGTACCGCAGTTGTGTGTAGACGCAACGCAACGCTCGAGAACAGAGCCGCATCATACCTTATTAAAGTGCTCGGGCAAGTACACTGTGCCTGGGAAGAGCGCCTGCGTGCACCGACGTTTATCAGCGATACCGGACGTGAGCAAACACAAACGTCCATGTCCTGGCAATCCAACAACGACGGTCGCACCACGACAGAGCCGATCGGTGCTTTGCCAATCAACTTGACACCTTCGCCCGCGTTCGCGATGCTGGAAGCTTCGACGTGCAGCGAGAACCCGAGGAGTTTCTCGAGCGTGGTCCCCGCGTCGTACTGCACCAGCGCCACCGACGTGTCTGTCACGAATGTCCCTCAATCGTCTTCGGAACGCACTTAACGGTGCACAGCCGCACCTTGCGCGAAGTCTCATTGAGCGGCTCGAAGCCCGAGAGTGAAAGCGTGAGAGCTCGCTCGTTCTGCTCCGCGTCATTCGGCAGCTTCAGAATCGCCTCGAACGCTGTCCCCAGCTGCTCATGACGCATCGATTTCCAGTACTTTGTCAGCATTGTGTAGCGCAAACAAACAAACGACCTTCGAGACCCTCAACATGTAACCAAACGACGAACCTGTGCTGCGACTTGGTTCTGGACGTACACCTTCTGCTGCTCAAACTTTTGCTTCTGAATCACGGCCACGGCCTCCTCGAAGAGCTCCCCATTGTCTCTGGCAGTAGCCAAACAACGCTTCAAGTCAGCAACTTGCACAGCGCGCCATAATAACTGAAGCAAACCGTACTTGTCTGCGTTCGCAGTCTGCAGCCGCAGTCCGCGGTAGCACGAAAGCACGGCGGCAACGCCCATGTCCGCCTCCTCCTGCTTTCGCAAACGCGTTACAAATAAATATGCTGTGTGAGGGCTTCATCAGCCACAGTGAACACATGGTAAACGCGCCTGGAAGCGCCGTGCGGCCGTTGTGCCCGAGAGCATGAGCTGGAGGCGCCGCACGATTGACGCCATTGCTGCGGTCTGGCGATCCGGAGCTTTGATTGCAAAATGAATGCTTGTCAAAAATTTCATTAGAATTGTGTATGAGCTCCGCTTACTTCCGATGCTTGCCACTCAGTCAATTCAATTCATCTCGTGTTTTTATCGACTGGAAGCGATGGCGGAGCAGCAGCCAGCACATGACGATGCGCAACACCCGTGGGGGCCGCACATGCGCATCGCCAAGGTCTTCATCAAGGGCAACAAGCGCACGAGGTGCGTGTGTGTATATCACCGTGCCGATAGTATGGCTTGCTGACGCGCTTTTGACGTTCGGACGGCGTCACAGGACGGAGGTGTTTGAGAACGAGCTCCAGGTGCGCTCTTTCATGCGCTGCTCGATCGCTGCTCGTGGTCGCAATCATTCTAACGGTGTTGCTCTTGTATCTGGGCACGGACAGGACGTGTACGAGGCCGACCGTATCGGCTACATCTTGCGCGATCTCAAGGCGGCGACACAGGAGCTCAAGGCGCTCGACATATTTGACTCGATTCACCTGCAGCTCGACAAGGGTGCGTGTGTGTTGGCATGCTGCTCAGTTCTCAATGGGGTAGCGCAACTGACGGCAGACGGGTAACGTGATGGTGAATATGCGTTCATAACGCAACACGTTGAGAGCAGCGAGCTCTGGGAAGCGCGATGAGACCGACTTGACGATCACGGTGGAGGAGAAGAGCTGGCGCTCACTGCACATTGGCGCCACAACGGACGGGAACGAAGAGGCGGCGGTGGGAACGCTGTGCGCTGTGAACTGCGTCGTCTGCAGGCGAAGGGAGAGCGAAAAACAGCAAACTGACGGGCATGTGCGGGTTCGCTTGTCTAGGAGTCGTCGCTGACGCTCTCGAACGCGTTCGGCGCGGCCGAGAAGATCACGTTCGGTGCGACGTACGCGCGCTCGGGCAGTAACACGGAGCGCGCGACGTTCCAGAAGCCGCGCTTCCTCGGTCTCCCGCTCTACTTGAGCGCGACCGCCGCGAACGAGCTGCACAACCACGAGTACCTGAGCTCGTACAATGAGAAGATTCGTGGCGGGAGCATCTCTGTGAGCGACTACGAAGGTGTGCATGACCTGTCGCTGAACGTCGGCTGGCGCGATATCATCCCCCGCCGCGACTCGAAGGTCCCGACAGCGTTCCGCGCGTCGCCGAGCATCCTGTCGGAGGCGCTGCCGTCGACCAAGACGAGCGTTAAGTACGTCTTCAAGGACGACTCGCGCAACAACGTCGTGTACCCGACGCTCGGTGGTCTCTTCCAGTACAGGTGCGTGCGTCTACGGGTACTTGCGTGAGTGGTGGATACCGTCGGTCTCCTTTCCATCCTCACGCCTAAACTGGTGTCCTCTTCGCTTCCCCTTTCTAACAACTCGTAGCACCGAAGTGTCGGGCTTTCTGGGCGATGTCAAGTTTGTCAAGTCCGAGGTCGCGGGACAGAAGCACTTTTCGGTCGGCCCGATCCTCTTTGGGCTCCCAATCTTGAGCTTCAGTCTGTCGTACCACCTCGGCGCGGTCAAGTCGTACGGCTCGGACGAGAACCGACCCGCGCGCGTCAGCGACCGGTTCTTCCTCGGCGGTCCCATGAACCTGCGTGGGTTCAACTACAAGGGCGTCGGTCCGCGTGCGTCGCCTCGTGATGGAGGCGCCGTGGCGGGCGACTCGTTGGGCGGTGAACTGAGCTACAACGCGGCTGCAAGCGTTGGGTTCCCCTGTCCGATGCCGCTGCTGGCGGTGCGTACTTGTGCGATGCGTACTTAAGTGTGCATCCCACCCCCAGACCAGGTCAGCTGACAAAATGTGGTGGGAACTCGAGCAGATGTTGGGCATTCGCGGACAGTTTTTTGCAAACGCTGGGAACCTCACGACGTGGGGGCGGCTCCTGGACGAGAAGCGGTGGATGAAGAACCTGGCGGACGACACGCGCGTGTCCGTGGGCATGGGGCTCGTGTGGGGCACGCGCATCGGGCGGCTGGAAGCCAACTACTCGTGGATCCTCAAGGCGCACGCCCACGTACGCCGCTGTTGTTGCTGCCTCCCCACTCTCGCTTTGGGCAGCTACTAACAAAAGCGAACTTACTGCTCTGGTGTGTGAACAGGACACGATCAAGCGCGCGCAGCTCGGACTCGGCATGACATTCTCATAGATTGATTCGCTCGCTATCATGGGCGAAGGACGACCCCACCCTCTCGCACAGAAGCGGAAAGTTTGCCAGCACCGTCACGTCACCTCCGCGAACTTGGTGATGACGTGCATCTCGGCAGTGTGTGCTTCCCATACATAACCAAGTCATACAAACTTCAAGTCACCCATGTCAGCCTTCCTCATCTCAGAATTTTGCAATCAAGGAGCCACACAACAAACGCGACGAGAAGTCGCTTCTCGTCTTCATAAGTTGTTCACGAAGAAGCGACTGGCGGCCGAGCATGTACGCGGGCAACGCAGCGCGCATCTACAACCCGCGGCCGGACCCGGCGGAGCGCGGGCCGCCGAAGCGCGTGGCGCGCGACGAGACGCACATTGGCGAGATGGTGGCGGCGTCCAAGAAGCGCATCTCATGGAAGTTTGCGCTTGGCGAGGCGGACGCCGTGCACGAGGTCGTGCTCGTGCACTCCATCATGTCGTACAAGAAGGCGCGTTTGCTTGCTTGTGTGTGCGAGAGGGAGTGGGGCAACCAGTGACTGTAGCTAAACAGGACGAGCTGGTCTCCTGCTGCTATAATACTGCAGGTGATCGAGTTCGACGGCCGCCAGATGCACTACTCTGCGACGGTGCGTGCGTGTGTGCGTGGGCTGCTGGACGCGTGCACTGCGGCCACTGAAAGCAAGTGAATGACTGACTCGATCCACTCGCGTCGTGAGCCACCGCACAGTTCAAGCCGGGCGACTGGAAGTTCCTCATGGTCCTTGAAGGCTCAAACCATGCGTTTGAAGTCCGCATCAACGACTTGGAGTCTGAAGAGGTGCCGAAATACGGTGCGTCTTTGTTTGTACTGGGTGTACGCATTGGTTGTCATGTAGGACTTTATGTGGGTGTTCGCTCACGTGGCGGTGTTCACAGACCTGGCGGTGGACCGCATCCCGTTCCGCCACTGGGACGTGTACCGTCGACGGAAGCAGCCAATCACAACTGCGACGTACGCGCTGCCGAACGCCCCACAGCCGACGAGTACGTCGTGACGTCCTACAATACCACTCATAGCCAGTAGTGTCCCTCACTCGCGTCTGCTTCTCCCTCTCACATACACAGACACGTTCGGGACGCAGCGCTGGGGTCCGTCAGGGATGACTGCACCGCCGCCGCCTGAACCGGCCGGGAACAACCGCTACGGCCAGTTTGCAAACAGTGGCGCGAGTGCAGCGCAGCAGGCCACCCGCGACGGTCGCGTGGCCACTTCCAGTGCTTCTCGCGACACTGGTGGCAACCGTGGCTCGTTCACGGGCGAGCGTCGGGACTCGTTCACGGGCGGCAACAGGAGCTCCCTCACTGGCTCCCCGCCGTTTCCACACCAGCAGCAGCAGCAGCCGCCGCAACAACCGCCGCTGCGACAGCGGCGACACTCGGGCAGCGCCGCAGCACCCAAGAAGCAGCCCGAGATCAACCTCATTGACGACTTTGGGCCGAGCGTGAGCGTGACCGCGCAGACGCTGCTCTTCGATCCGCTCGCGGGGGTGCGTCAGAGCGGATCCGATCCCCCATACTCACACACTTACCGTTAGTTGGACGTCGACTGAGCGCGTGTGTGGTGGTGGTGTTGTGTACGCACCCCCTGACAGACGAACTTTACAGCCCCTGCGCAGACCAGTGCGAACCAGCTACAGCACCCGAACGCTCGCACAGCGAGCAGCCCTGCGTTCGCACCACCGCATAACAGCACACCGGTTCAGCCAGTGCCGGTTCCGGCTCCGTACGTACTGTTTGAGGTCCCGATTGCGTGTGAGGCGTGGCGTTACTAGTGAACTAACGGACAGTGGGATCGCGTATGGACGCAGGTATGTGGACCCGTTCGCGAACGTGGCGCAAGCGGCTCCGCTCCAGCCGATGCCGTACGTTTGCGTGGACACTTGTTGTTGTTGTTGCAGGTGGGATAGTGTGGGAGGGAGGAAGGTTCGATGCGATGTGAAGCTGACGGCCCTGGATGCGGTGTCCATCATGCAATAGTGTCAACCTGAGTGCGTTTGCAGCGCCAAGTGGCGCGTACCCGCCGCACCAGCAGCAGCAGCAGCGTCCGCCGCAGCCAGGTCTGATGTACACGAACGCCGCTGCGTTCCAGGCGCAGCCAATGCTCGCGCCAACCATGGGAAGCGTGCCTGTGGCGCAGATCAGCGCGCAGCAGGCGGTCGGGATGGGCCGGGTGGGCGTGGCGCAGCAGCCAGCGATCGGGACCAACCACTCTGTGAACTACAACATCTCGCAGCTCATGAACCCAGCGGACGTGAACAGTGCGCAGCTCCAGCGACCGCAGACCCAATCGATCAACATTGACGCGTTCGCAGGCATGAGCTGAGCGCTGTGCCATCCGTCGTCTGCTGCGCTCCGCTGGGCCGAGTCCCGGTGAGCCCCAGCGCTGCTGGCCGTTGTCTATAGTGCTTCTCCTTGATCTCCCACATGATGATGCTGTTCAGAATACACGGGGATTGTTCTATTGGACACTCACGCCTGCACTGGCGGCCGAGTCGATCGCTGCCGCAATGAACTGGCGCACCGCCATTTCGAGCGCGAGTAAGTGCGGGTCCCGCACGTTAAGTGCGCGCATGCTCTCGCAGAGCTTCTCAAAGTACTCGATGTTCGTGCCGCTCGGGCCAGCGCGTGTCGCGATCTGCTGCGCGATCTCCTCGAGCGGCGACGGTCCGAGAAAGTCGGCGTTCTCGGGCGTCGCAATGTACACGAGCGCGCGTCGCAGCTGTCCGTCCTGGCAGTGGACGTCGACGACGCGGCGGTCGTAGCCAGCTTGCTCGCGCTGGTCAAGCTGCGACAGCGTCCCTTCGACGTGCTCGTCCGGCACTTTGTACACGCGGCCCCACACCTCAGCGTCGGGCTCGAGAAGCGCGTGCTCGTCGCTGAAGCGCGCCATGTCGTCTGCGCTGACGAGTGTCACGACGCGGCCAAGGGCGTCGGCTGTGCCGCGGTGGTCCGGTGAGCCCTGCCAGAAGCGCCGATGGAAGCCACGCACGTAGCCAAACTGCGTGTCGTGCGCTGGGAAGTCACTTTTCCACACGATCGACCCGTACCCAAAGACCCACATACTGGTACAGAGTACTCGCTCCCCACCCAGCGGAGCTTGGGTTATGGTGGCGACGTGGCGGACGACGATTGCTGCGACGAAAATGAAACGAGCTGCCACTCTACTCACTTTCATCACTATACGATTAAAAGTAAAACTGCCACTCTACTCACTTTCATCACTATCCGGTTTCTGCTAACACACACATTGGAGATGCGGCTGCGCCAGGTGTTGATCCTCAGCCGCGACGTTGCGCGCTCAACGCAGTTCTTTCAGGAAGGGCTCGGACTCAAGCTACTGCGCGCCTCCGACACGTTCGCCGAGTTCGACACACAGAGCGGCGCTGCACTCTGCATCAAACTGGCGCAAAAGTGCGTCAAAGGCGCGGTGTCGTGATGGGCCTTCTGCTGAAGTTACGGACTGCAAACACTCGCTATGTTTGGGTATGAACGGTGGTGGGGTGCGTAGTGAAGCAGCGTGCAGCACGGGTTACTCGCCGTTCCTGAATTTCGACACACAGGATCTGAGCGACACGATCCCACGGCTGCTCATGCTGGGGGCGATCATGGACGGACCCATCAAGTACCCGGCACACGGCAAAGTGCGTGTACCCCATGAGGTGGCGACAGAGGCAGCGTCTTCTTTTCAAAAGTGGGCTAACTGACGGCTCGTGGATGATATGTGGCAGGTGGCGGCAGTGCGCTCGCCCGACGGCGTTATGATCGGGCTGTACGAGCCGAACTCGTGGGACAACGTCACCTCGGCATGAAAGCCGACCATGTCTGCTCGCTCTCGACAGTCGACGCACCAACAAGACTGAAAACTTGGTGCTTTGCCATCTCCTTACTGTCTATTGTCCACGCGCGGAACTGTGCAGCGACTGCGTCCTGGGTACTCGTCACGAATCACGTTGGGCGGTCCGAATCGTGAGTCTGTGGTCGATCCGGCCGTCAGTCGGTCGGGAGCTTGCCGATCTCGCGGCTGCCGCCATCAATATCATCGCCACCGCACGCCGACTACTGGACATCGCACGTGTTCTGACTCCACTCGAGCAGCGGCTGCGTGTACTTGAGCACGGCGTTCTCAAGCGCGATGAGGTGCGGGTCGCGCACCTTGAGCATGCGCATGACTTCGCAGAGCTTGAAGAGGTACTCAAAGTTGGGGCCACTGAAGCCCGAACGCGACGCGATCTGGCGCGCCATCTCGTCCATCGGCGACGGACCGAGGAAGTCCGAGTTCCCCGGCGTCGCGATGTACACGAGTGCGCGGCGTACGCGGCCGTCCGTGCAGTGGACGCGCACGAAGCGGCGGTCGTAGCCGGCTTGTTCGCGGTTGTCGAGCTTCGCGATTGTGTGCTTGACGTGCTCGTCCGGGACCTTGTAGAGTCGGCCCCACGTCACGCTGTCGTTCTCGAGGTGTGCGTGCTCGTCGTCGAAGCGCTTCATCTGCCGCGTGCTGATGAGCGTGACGACACGGCCGACGTCGTCGGGGCTGCCGCGGTGGTCGGGTGAGCCCTGCCAGAAGCGGCGGTGCCACCCCTTGACGTAGCCGAACATGGTCTCCTCGGCCGGGAAGTCGGTCTTCCACACGATCGAGCCGTAGCCAAAGACCCACATGCTGACAGGAAAGCAGATAACCTGGAGAGTCTGGGAATCGTCTGCACCGGAGCCCGCGAATGCGAATGTGAGCGATGCGAAGCACA